>OY992882.1:72839864-73027364 GCA_963921405.1 Cepaea hortensis
TAGCATGAGTTTGTTGAGGGCCTGTGCTGTATGTGTTTGTGTACTTGCAGGACTTCAGTATTTCTCACATAGATTTTACATCATCATTTCTGCATATACTGTTCACATACTCTATATGCAGTAGAGTGACTGTATTTTGACATTAGGCTTGATCATCAGCCAATAAGAGTTGACAGGTGATGCTACTACTTTCATGTGGTATCATGGTATCATCATTGGTAGGTGCATAGCACTGTTGTCAGGGTCTTGTATGTAAGGAATAGTGTAATTGCCTGTATGTAAGCAAGAGTCAGTGTAAGCAATAGCTGAGGTCAAGGACAGTAGGAGACATCACGGCTTGGCTAACGGACGGTCAGGCGAGAAGCCCGTGGACAGACCCACGTGACGTGGGAAGGTCAAGGAGGACGGAGGCAGTGTGTGTGAGACAGCGGATAGAGACGGACGTGTGGAGAATAGCGAGTGATAGAACGATCGAACGATAGTGTTGTGACGGATAGATGAGATGAACGTTGTGTATTGATATTCGAGGAATGTACTAACTGTGATATGTGCGGGATGATGTGAGACTGTGATTGCGAATGGTCATACGGGCGACAGTGTAAATATCGCCCATGTAGACGTGAGCGAGCGTTTGGCTGCCTGTGTCGAATGAGTGCTTAAGCGTGAAGCGAGACCATAGTGTTATCCTGTAATATAATGTAATAAAGGTTGTTCAGGAGATAGCTCCTGCGAGTTTCCGATTGTAGTCATGTGGTATTAGTATATGTGTTGTAGATGTTGTAATTTGCCTGTCCAAGTCCAGTGAGCTAGAAGGAGAAGATAGTTAGGACTCTGACAGGTAAAATGGTGTCAGAAGTACACACGAACCACATACCCAAGTAAAAGGCATAAAAGAACGCTATTTATGTAAAGAAGAAGATCGATTGCATAATAGTTATAAAGAATTGTAAATTACAGATTTGTTAATAAAATCAGAACGAAAATAACGTCATTTCTTTCCACAGCAGGGTTCAATTCTACAAAGCGACCGACGTAACCAGAACAGGTCAACGGTAACCAGCACGAGAATTACGTTCCTGTACATCAAGCGTTCGAGTAAACAGCAGATAAAGATAAGTTGATTAATTTTGATTGCTAATTACCCAAATCTGCATTCTTCGATTGGCTTGTATAAAAATCATCGTTGGGGTAGTTAAATATTAATTAACAGAAAATGATGTCGGATGATGAACACAGTCCAGATCGATCAGTATACTGGGGCACTGAACATTACAGAAAATTGCTCGACTTTTTCGACAGTACACGGAAACAACACAAAGAAAAGTTCAAGATCACTGAAAAGTGGCATGAGAAACATAACCTACTCCGTGATTGGACACAACAATTCGAGAGGAAAATGCAAGACTACAAAATTCCAAAAAGAAGATGGGGGACATGGTATAGAGTATCCATACCAATAAAAAGTCAAAAACTACAGGAGATGATACCAGATTTGTCAAGGGAAAACTATGAATATTATAAAACAAACATATTAAGACACTATGTAAACCACTTCGAGACTCTAAATTTAGAGGTACAAAAGCTGAAACCGGCCCCAAACAAGTCATTCACCCATTATATAAGGGAAATAGAAAACTTTTTCAGAAAGCTAACATTTGAAATTAAACAGACAAGACAAGAATCAAGAAGCAATAAACTTCTTAATAGTGGAAAAACTAAAAGCAACACTCCCGGCCGAATGCGGAAAATATTTAGAAGAACACAACGCAGAGCCTATCAAAGATTTACTAGAAAAATGCCACGAATATTACCACCAAAGCATGAACCAGGTTAAGAACACTCAACAGAAGAGTACTGTAAAGGTAACGACATCTTCAGCTACAGATTGCCAAAACAAACCGCATAAAACAAAACCAGTACTGTGCAAACATTGTAGCACTCCGCATACAGAAAATGGAATATGCGATAAGAATCCCACTTATCAAGAATACCTGAATACTATTATAGCACAAAAACTGGGGAAGGTAAATCAAAGGAAATATAGAACCAAATGTCATTTTTGTCTAGCATTTGGTCACAGACGTTTTGAATGTGATGGATTGAAACAATTACAGAAAGCAAAAGCAAATGCAGCCACAAACATTACAACAGACAGTTCAGCCAAGAACTTAGAAAAAGTAAACATCACAGAGACGAAAACAAGAACAAACACTGCAAATACAGAACAGACTGAGTTTTATCCAACAGACTTCGTACCATATTTCAATAATGTTGTTAACAGCAGTCAGTCACACTCCTTAGTAAAAAAGGAGAATAGTCCACAAACAAGAAATGAAATGAACAAAACATCCAGACTATCGTTAGGAAAACTAACATTCCATGAGGGAAAAATTAATGACACAGTATGCACATGTGTACGTGACACAGGGTCCTGTCTTATCGGTCTTCGGAAGACCCTAGCTGATCCTAAAGACTACCTAGATGAGTACATCTATTGCAGAACTGTTTCAGGGACAGTAGAGAAATATCCTATGGCATGGGCCAATTTAAAATCACCTTTCCTATCAGGCAGAGTAACTTGCGCATTATTAGACAATCCATGCTGCGATTTATTAATTGGAAATGTATTAAATGTAATAGACCACACAGAGTCCAAAACCCAGACATGGCAGAAAGTTAACACCACAACAAACACTGCCTTAACCACCCCACTCATCATACAACAACACGATGAACAGACCAAAGTACCACACCAGGCCAACTTAACTACCATCTCACAACAAGAAAAAACAGACACTGGTGTGTATCAACAAATAAAAGAAGGTACAGATAACAAGCATTTCACAAGTGCGGGAAAAGATCACAAAACATCATGGTACATGCTATACCTCCTGTTAACTACACACATACCCAAGTGCACACAATGGATAATTCTACTCGCACTACTCATTGTAAATGCAAAACAAATGACTTCACTAACAGTTTTATTCACACATCATCATGACGTAACACAGATGATATTACTCATGATAAACCAGCTAACTTTGATACTTACAACAGTAATGGCGAACCAAGGGTTGTTGTTACCACTGATAAACACTATGTCAAATCAACTCATACACATACTTAGGCCGAACAATGTAAATCATCAGTCGGTGGAATTACTGACAAAAATCAGCAACAAAGTACCCTACATATTTTGGAAAATATACACAAATTGCAGAGCAGTGTACAAACATGCACGATTACAGTTTAAAACTATGCATGGTGTATTATTATTATTTGAACTATTGGATGTATACACACATGTACGAGTGCAGGTTTGGAGATAGCAATCAAAATAATCTTAACATTAAATTTGTAAATCCCCATCCGGCGGAACATTACTTTTAACCGTAACCCACTTTATATCCTTAGATCGAGTAACTCCAGAGTTGCCTTGTCTGCTGTACGACTCCAGCGCTATGATACTAGCACACTTCATTGTATAGACCAACAAAAAAATTCCTTCAACGTGAAAAGTTTCATCGCCAGAACAGTAGGACGCAACATATGACTTCAGGTATCTAACAGTAAGCAATACCCATATTGACTTCGTTTCAAACGAGTATCTACAGAGTCCATATTGTGAAATCGACCAACAACGACAAGAACGGCACAAGTACAGACATCCATTTCCAGTGATCAGTTTAATGAACCAGATGCCAACCTACGAACTATGGCAAAGACAGTCACAGACAGACACACTATGGCCACACTCATAAGTAAGGCCACTGAACTTAAAACATTAATACATATTTTACATGTGATAACTCCAGTAATTTTACAGAACGGACTTACAAATCGTCCAAACTTGGTGCAAAGTCTTAAACACTATACAGAAGAAAAGACAATATCATGATATACAGAATGTGTTAATAATCGGTTGAGAAAGAAGAAATGCCAAATATTCCAGCACCGCAATGAACATTGAACACTAGTAATTTAATTACGTGTGCATAATTTTCACAGGACAAGAACAGTATCCTATAAGTGCATAAAGGCAGCGACGATGAACATTTTATTGTAAATTTATTAAGTGTATGACATCCAATGTCTAATTTTATTATTATAGTAGTTTGTATTGTTAGAATGTGATATTTACATATAAGCGTAAGTACAGCTGTGAAAGGTATAAGTTGTAATGCTGAGAATCAACGCCTGGCAATCCCAATGCGCGAGTGTTACCAAACTTACCTTCGCGTGTGGTGGATGGCCAGACGAATGACGCTTAGCAATAGTTGTACAAAACTAACATCATAATATTGTAACAAGAAGGAGCATACCAACAGGGATATACCAACAAAAGAGATTAATAATAACTCTCCAAAACAGTAAACGAGGTATGCCCAAAAAGGGAAACAAGTCAAGGTCTGACATAAAAAGAGGTAAGCGGGACTATTACATACATGAAGTGTATTCGAACCATGACCACAACATTGACATAGCGTGCTCATAAAGAGAATCGATTAGGGTGCATTAAATAGAGACGAGGGGGACCACGTCTAAATAGAGAGAAAATCTAAGAATGCTGTAAGAGGAAGTTGTAGCCTTATTCCAGGCGTGAATCAATGGAGAATCCTTAAACCAGCATAGTCACAATAACTATGAGATGAGAATACACAGTGAATCGATTGGGAAACATGAACAGAATGTAATATCACGGAGTGGGGATTGAAGAATATAACGAGGTATGGCAATTAGACCCAACCAAAACATTTGCCAGACCACGACGAAACCTTGGGAGAAACTTCAATACTAAAAAAGAGAGAACAATAGTTATAGTTGATCGCGGAAAAGACCAGAGTAAGAAGGTACGCACGCGTATACGGATGGTCATACAATCCCCTGACAAGGTTAAAAAGATGTACCAAGAACAACAACAGAATGTGTCACATTTCCAAGAGAAAGTGCCACATTGTTTGTGCGGGGGGAGAGTGTCAGGGTCTTGTAAGTAAGGAATAGTGTAATTGCCTGTATGTAAGCAAGAGTCAGTGTAAGCAATAGCTGAGGTCAAGGGCAGTAGGAGACATCACGGCTTGGCTAACGGACGGTCAGGCGAGAAGCCCGTGGACAGACCCACATGATGTGGGAAGGTCAAGGAGGACGGAGGCAGTGTGTGTGAGACAGCGGATAGAGACGGACATGTGGAGAATAGCGAGTGATAGAACGATCGAACGATAGTGTTGTGACGGATAGATGAGATGAACGTTGTGTATTGATATTCGAGGAATGTACTAACTGTGATATGTGCGGGATGATGTGAGACTGTGATTGCGAATGGTCATACGGGCGACAGTGTAAATATCGCCCATGTAGACGTGAGCGAGCGTTTGGCTGCCTGTGTCGAATGAGTGCTTAAGCGTGAAGCGAGACCATAGTGTTATCCTGACATATAATGTAATAAAGGTTGTTCAGGAGATAGCTCCTGCGAGTTTCGGATTGTAGTCATGTGGTATTAGTATATGTGTTGTAGATGTAATTTGCCTGTCCAAGTCCAGTGAGCTAGAAGGAGAAGATAGTTAGGACTCTGACAACTGTATGAGTGATAGCTTGAAATATTTTGTTTGGTAACGCGCTGTTATGATTCTGTTGTTTACTGGTTTCCAGCTGATTAGTGATCTTTCTGCATTTTTTGACATGATGATAGTGACTCTGTTCAAATGACGATTGCCAGTTCTTCCTGAATAAATTATGTGTCTTTGTTTGTAGTTAAGAAACGTTTTACCCGAGTCAGTCCATCTGCACTCGCTAACCCTGAGAACATTTAGGTTGTATTCATTCATAACACTACACACCTGAGTAGTTTTCCCTGTCTGGTACATAGTTTTAACATTCCATTAACCAATCTTGAAAGTATCCTTGGAGTTTAGCAAGTTTGAGCGATGCATCATAACATTAAATCCAAACATTGATTCTGAAAACAACGGGAAATGGTTTGATGGATCATCGATCAACCCTCTTTGGCTAAGCCAGAAGAAAAAACATGCTGAGAATATCCAGATTGTATCCGTTCACAATATCACACACTACACACCTGAGTTAATTTTAATGTTCCAATAACCAGTTTGAGAATATTCTAGGAATTCAACAAGTTTGTGCGAAGCGTCTAACATTTAGAGCCAGAAATCTGATTCTGAAACAACTGGGAGTTTTATGATGGCGGATTGTCGAGCCGTCGATCAACCGTCTTAAGTCAATAGACTATACAAACATGGAATTCCAGAAATATACTTCTGACCAGCTGACATCTCCCACTTGATTCTAAAGAGCTAGTTCTAAATACCAATGGCCCTGAGAAACAGCAAATTCCTCAATAATATGAATAATCTATAAATAGCATTCAGTAACATGGAAAGCTGGTTTTCTTCATTATCATTAACATAGAATGGAGAAACCTGGCAATAAAAATATAGCCTTTTATTTGACTACAACATTGTGTATATTACTTTAAATATATTTTGTTTACCTCCACAAATTTCTTATTTGGATTCCATGAAATTTGATATTTTTGTGTGTGACAATATCACAACAGAAATGATCAATGCCTTAGAAGAATATGGAATAGACCAAGTCACCAGACTGTTGAACACAATATATGGTACTGGGGATACACCTACTGAATTATGTAATTCTATATTTTTTGAAATCCCAAAGAAATCAGGAGCCTTGGAATGTAATCAACATCAAATAATTAGTATAATGATCCACATCAAAAAGATTTTGCTAAGAATTATCATGGAAAGAGTTAGGAAGAAAATACAATCCTAAATAGGAGAACGATGTCAGTTTGTAGAAGGCAAAGGTGCAGTAAATGTGTATATGCTGAGAACATTAATTGAACGTTCTATAGAAGAAAACAATGACCTACATCTTTGCTTTATTGACTACACAAAGGCTTTCGATAAAGTAAGACATGTTAACATGATAAAGATGTTTGTAGATCTACAAATTGATGGGGAACACCTTAGACGTGTAATAAAATATATTGGAAACAACAAGCTGCCATAAGGATAGATGATGAAGTGGGTCAATATCAGCCTATTAAGAGAGGTGTGAGATGGATGTGTAATGTCTCTAGATCTTTTTTCCCTGTACAGTGAAAATATTTTCAGAAAAGTAGAAGATATGAAAGGGATCATCATTGAAGGAAGAAACAATAACATTAGATATACAGATGATACAGTATTGACTGCAGACAATGAGCAGGATCTGCAATATTTAGTAGATGCGATAGTTGCACACAGTGAACAACTAGGATTAGAATTAAATTGTAAGAAGACACAGATTATGGTCATCACTAGGAAGAATGAAATACAACAATGTAAGGTAAATTGGAATATTCTTGGTATATGGTAATTTACAGGTAAATTGGAATATTCTTAAACAAGTGAATCAGCACAATTATCTCAGAACAGTCATAACATCTGATGGGAGATGCCTTGAAAAGATTAGAACAAGAATTGCCATGGCGAAGGTAGCCTTTTGCAAGATGAAAAACACACCGACCAATAAAAAGATATCAATTGAAACGAGAAAAAGTGTTGAAGTGCTACACAGAACCTGTACTTTTGTATGAATGTGAAGCATGGCCGATGAGCAGAGAAGCTGAAAAACATCTGATGGCTGTGAAAATGTGGTTTCTGTAGAAAATGCAAAGAATACCATGGACAAACAGAAAAACCACTGACAAAGTCCTACAAGAAACAAATGAAAACCGTACACTGATTAGAGAATCAGTCAAGCTGTCTGACTCGGGCTCTGAATGTTGTAGTTCGATTCCGGGCCACGTCCTTCGGTTCACGAGTGCATTTTTTCCTGGAGACTCCTGGGGGTCATCGCTGGAGCTAAGGAGTTTGAGCTTTGTGCGATGCTGTCAGCAGTTTGTTGTGGAAAAAGACTGAGCGATATGTGATAAAGAGACTGAGCCATATGTGATAAAAAGACTGAGCCATATGTGATAAAGAGACTGAGCCATATGTGATAAAGAGACAGCCATATGTGATAAAAACCTGGTGCAATGAAGTCAACCCTGCCAACTTTTAAGCTACTTTTTTTTTTCATTTTGATGTCTAAATTTTGCTGGGAGTGATTGATAGCATTAGCATAAGTTCAAGAGCTGTTCCTTTCACTCACGAATGGTCACTAAGTTTGCATTTTTATACCACTAACTTCTGTGGCGAAGAGGTTACAGATGCAATTCGTAATCCCGCATACCACTTTAGAAACACAGCTGCAGGCGATTTAGCAGCAGACCACTTTGCGTTTTTTATAAAATGGTATGGGTGACGGTCATTCAGAAAGCAATGGCAAACTACTGAACGTAAACTTTCCAAGTTAATATTGATGAATGATACATTACATATTCAATGGTGCTACCTAGTCTCATAAAAATAAAATCAGCTTGACAATATGTATACTAAACTGGGAAGTTCAACTTCAACTTTCAATGATAGTTAATTACTGAATTAGTTTTATGAACGTACACGAATCAACATCATTAGTATAACTACCATAGTAGTCGATCTTTCCTTTTTTCACATTTGATTCTGTCTGGTGAAAGTTAACTCCATATTTAGACGAACCGTGCACTGTGGACACAAAGAGATTTGACGATAATTCTACTTCTTCGTTGCCTTGCAAGGCTTGCCGTTGTGGAGTGCTTAATTTACTAGTACTACCATCTGCCATTAAGCACTCACTGTGTAATCTGAGTGGGTGGCACACACATAAGGTGTGCTTTCGCTTTCTTGAATTGCGATCTATTTTTGTAAATTAGAAACACATCAAATCGCACATGGCGACATGGTACAGCTGAGAGCGTACGACAGGTTTCCACTCCAATATTGTCAGTCTTTCGCAGAAAGACACTGAAGTGTCACGGTCATGAAGTGGGATCCAATCCGAGAGAGTCTTACTTTCTAGCGCATTATGTACTAGCCAATAGCTATGACTGTTAGAAACAGTTTTTTCACAATCACTTAAAAAGCTGCGTCACTCGGAGACTTGTACTTCCGGTGGGAAAAAAAGTAGCAGAACTAAGCTCAATTCGCACACAAATGTCATTTTGTAAAAATCATAATGTAAAGAAACTAAACGTCTTCTAAAAAAAAAAAAAACCTTTGTCATTCGGTAAATAAATATTTCGATAGATATACAATCAGATACCACATGTTTTCTTTGTTTTGTTTTGTTTACAGAGCTACAAATATATCTACTCATTTCACGTGCGCTTTCTTCCACACTTGACATAGTTTTGGTCACTGAAAACTAAGCACAGTTACCACGGGCGACGTGTATAATAGTATAATACTATAATTGCAACAGAAGGTCAAAACAAAGGGCTTAATCTGAATGACAGAAAAACAGAAGTAATGGTTATTACAAATATCAAGTTAGTCGACAGATCATCCTTATTAAGCATCACCTGGATCTTTTCTCCTGGGCATGCCGGTGAGCTGGGGAATGAACAGGCGGACAGATTGGCTGGCTCGGCAAAACTTGGTGGAGTATTAATGCATGACAAGGCAGACGTGGTTTCGGCCTTGTGGGAGCACGTGTACACTTCGGAGGAGCAGATGGATCACCATGGTCTGGCAAGAATGCGACAGCGTGGAGTGACGAGGGGATCTGGCACACTCTCGGCGCTCGGAGGAAAGGCGAGACGGACATATAATCAGATTGCTACTGGAACTATTAGTGTTGGAACTCTTCGCTGGCTGCTGAGGATGGGGACGGAGCGCTTATGGGAATGTCCCGAATGCTGTGATGTCGGTTCCTAAGTCAATCAATCAATCAATCAATCATCCTTATTGCACAACAAACCATTCAGTCCATAAGTACTTGGATCCCCTTCTCAGTAAATCCCGCAGCGTATATAGCGGCTAACGACACCAGTTCTGTGTTGGTTTCTTTTATTAATCTTATTTGGCTTCCTGCAAAGTGTACTACAAGAATGCTTTTGATATAGTACAACATGAACAACTAATTAAGTGTACTACAAGAAAGCTTTTGATATAATACAACATGAACAACTAATTGTATGTCTTTAAGATATAGGAGTATAGGAATGGACATCAGACTTATAAGTAACTTGTGTTGTTTGTCCATCAAGAATGATGATGACCATTCATTTCATCCAGTAGGGTTGAAGGTATGGAGCCGTGGGTTCTAAGATGGCTGATAAGGCCTATTTTGGTTCGAAATGTTCTTTGACAATGTGGGCAAAGAATGCTTGACGTTTCTGGAGGAGGATTTCCTGCAGTGGTTTTTCTGTCCTGCCTTTTCTTCACAGCTCTTGCAGTCCTGGTTGCCTCACATATGACTGTACCTTTGCGTAATGATGCACGCCACGAATTTCGGTCTCTGGCTGCAGCCTCCCAGGTGTCATGATAAATTCCAAAAGCATTCAGTGAGATTTTCAGAGTGTCTTTAAAGCGTTTCCTCTGGCCACCTTGGGAGCGTTTACCACAAGGCAATTCGCTATAAAAAAAAAATTCGTTAAGGGAGCCTGTGATCTGGCATGCGAGTCAAGTGACCAGCCCAGCGAATCTGATTCTTCATCAGAAGTGTGGATATTGGGCATGGACGCTCTTTCTAGGACTTCAGTGTCTGGAATCTTGTCTTGCCATTTAATCTTCAGTCGCTTCCTTAGGCAGACTGTGTGGAAGTGGTTTAATTTCCTAGCGTGTCACTGATAAACAGTCCAGGTTTCACAAGCATATAGCAGTGTAGATAATACAACTGCTTTGTAGACTTTTAGCTTTGTTGACTTTTAGCTTTGTTTGCAGGCTTATTCCAGTTCTGTCCAATACATTCTTGTACAGTCTGCCAAAGGCCGCACTGGCCTTGGAGATTCTTGCATTCACTTCGTCATCAATTGTGACAGCTTGTGACACAGTGCTGCCAAGATAGGTGAATTTGTCCACAACACTTAGTCTATGATCATTCACTTTGATATTCGGCACAGTGTGATTATTCCTGGAGCTGGCTGGTACATAACTACAGTCTTCTTCAAGCTGATATTGAGCCCAAAGTTGGCAGAGGCATGTGAGAAAGCTGAAACATTATGTTGCATGTCCGCCTCTGAGTTGGCGTATAGAGCGCAATCATCAGCAAACAGGAGCTCTCTGACGGTGTCGCTGTTAATTTTGGTTTTAGCTTTCAGCCTTCTGAGATTGAGTAACTTTCCATCCATACGGTAGTTGATGTCTATTCCAATGTCGTCGTTCTCGAAGGCATTCATCAACATGGCTGAAAACATGAGGCTGAACAGTGTTGGTACCAGGACACATCCTTGCTTCACTCCATTGGTGACAGGAAAGGGTTCAGACAGTTCACCATTTTCCTGTACTCTTGCCTGCATGCCATCATGAAATAGCTGCACTATTTGGACAAACTTTCGTGGACAGCCATATTTTGCCATAATATTCCACAGTCCTTCTCTGCTGACTGTATCAAAATACAGTATTTGATACAGTAACTTGTAGGCCTACTGGGAACACGAGTCGCCAGTTAGATGTGGAAATAATTATTCGTCGCTCATTGAGATAAAAAGAGGAGTACGGCAGTGATGCGTGTTGTCCCCAAGCCTCTTTAACGTATACACAGAATAAATTTTTAAACAAGTTGAAATGCCTGGACTTATCATCAATGGAAGAATCATAAACAATCTTAGGTATGCTGTCGATACCGTGCCACTAGCAGAAATCGAGCAAGAGTTACAAAACCTCGTGGAACAAGTCTTTTTTTTTTTTTTTTAGTCGACGGAAAAAAGCCCGGCCCTCACCGGGGCTTGAACCCGGAGCCTCCAGCACTCGAGGCGGACACCATACCTCGAGACCATTCAGCCCCCCCCCCCCCGAAATAAGTAAACAGGCATAGTGCAGAATGTGGCTTAGATATTAACATTCTAATAACGAAAAGAATGATAATTAGCAGTGGAAAGGACAATCACGATGAACGGGGAAATACTAGAACAAGTAACAAGTTTCTCCTATCTTGGACATGTAATAACAAGTGAGGTGAAGTGAGAAGTGAGAAGTGAGGTGGAAATCAAAAAGAGAATTGGAATGGCCAAAAATGCTTTCAACAACATGAAATCGGTATTAACATCTATGTCACGAGATAAATAAACTTGTTCGTGTCGATCGATGACAAACTAGACCCGACCTTAGTCGGCAAAAACAGCAACCCTTTGAGGTTGAACAGACTGAGAAAAATACGTTGTTAAAACTGTCTGCACCTGGTCAGCATTGGGGTATGAGATCAAAGTGAGTCACGTCGCGATGTCTGCACACGGTCGACAATTTGTTGACAGGTTGTTGTTCGAGAGATGTGCACTGGCGTCATCTGTTTACACAGCGGGAGTTGGCCGTTGCAAGTGATAGACAGAATGTCTGCTAGAGGTCGGAAGGATTCTGTGATGTGAGGGAAAGGTCTCTGGCTCACAGACAGCCAGGATATTTGTTGGATGAGACAAAGAACTCCCCAGATGAAAAGGAAACTTGACAGCTAATTGACTCTGGTTAGTCTAGAAACAGGAGGACAAAGCCAGATTCTGGACTGATTGGCGTCTGGACTTTTTGGTGACGTCACTCAAGCACCCATATAAAACCCAGTGCGGTAATCAAGTGGAGGGAGTCGAGAAAAACATTCTGAAGTGTTAGGATCGGTGCATTATTCTGAGTTGCGTTACATGAGTGAAACTATAATGTCTAAGTGGTGATAGTTTTCCGCGGACATAGATCCAATCTGATTGCATAGTTTCTCGAGTGGCAACCCAAAATAGGCATATGGTAGGCTATTTATAATATCTAATTTAAGAGTATGATTAGGAATAGAGTACAGTGCTGTGCGGTGATCTAATGTATTATAGGTGCAGTGATATAATGTATTATGATTAGTGATAGAATGTTCTATTAGTACGGTGCTAGAAAGTATCATAGGAGCGTCGGCACTGGTATCCTATTGTGTGGCTTCAACTAGCTTGTGTGATATATCATTTTACTCGGGGAGTTGAGGACAATGTAGTGGAATAATAATTAGAGAGATTAAGGATGGCTGAGAGGGAGGAGGAGAATGTGAAATGGTAGGATCTTCCAGTAGGGCATCTGCTGGGTTTCTACCCGTTCCTTTATTCTTTCCTGGTGTTGCCATGTATAAGACCATTGTGATGCGCGATTTGGCCGTATGACAGAGATCGGATCTCTGTTATAGATCTGAGTGCTGCTATTGGCCTACAATCGCCTAATTACGGTCAGGATTGAGTTGCCCTCACCATGATGCTATCTACTCTACAGGTTCCATTTACAGTTAACCTTGAGTGTTCCACGTGAGTGTGAGATGATTTATTACGAAGAAGCAGTTCAAAGTTTTATACAATGATGGCTCATGGAAAGAAGACAGAGGTTGCTGAGAGGTTTTTACACGGGGCTCAATACCTAGTTGTTCCGCAGAAACCTGGCTTCTGCTGAGCAGGATTTAATGAACATACGTGTTGTGTTTAATGAGTGATAAGCTTCATCACCGAAGATTAATAACTCGCATACTAAGGACATATATATATATACACACACATCTACCTAACAAACATTAATAGGTTGTGTTCTAAAAGAGGGGAAAATGTTATAATCAGAGACTTATGAACATTAGATTTTCCCCAAGTGACATTTCAGTTAATTGGAAGATTATCAGTTCAACAAACATTATGAAACAGAGTAACTTCACCGTGTGGTAGAGTGAAGACCAAGATCAACAGTGTCTATCGGATTACCAGCATCCTGTTTGTTCGAGTGATTGGAGAAAGTTGTCATCTTCTGGGTGAGGTTCACTGTCCGGAATAAATGGTGCTGTTGTGTGCTAAGCACTATGATGTTACGGACTTTGCTTCTAAATCACTGGTCTACCATTAGAATATTCGACACACATTCTACACCTTATACACACACACACACTTCTCCTACATATACTCTTTGCTTTAATAAATTGCTTGTTTTTTTTATTTGTTGAAGCTAGAGTTGTCAAGTATGTTATGTTGGGGGAGAATGAGAGGGGGCATAATACAGGGGTGAGTAAGAGTGAGTGGAAGGTGTCTTCAGATTGAAGGAGTGTGTGGACGGAGTCTGCTGGATATCTCCAGGATAGAGATATTGGAAAAAAAATAATGTGGGTGTTGATTCCCTTCACTCCAGGGACGACACTAAAGTGGTAAAGAAGAACAAGTAACTAATACGACATTCATTCTTTACACACACGACAATCTAGAGAGAATAACAACGCTTTAAAAATGAGGATTTTCAAATGTTACGTATATTCTGGGATGTCAGGCATTGGTAATACCTTTGATAAGGATGACTGTCATGCCCATTTCAGGGACCATTCCCCACTGGTCCAAGACTGACATCCATCTCACGCCTGTGGCTCCTAGTAGCTGTCAGCATGTGACACCGGCCAACACCCCCCCAGCGGGCAACAGCTGTGGCAGGCTGGCTAAACCAGGCGTGGGTAACCGATTTGGCCTCAAACCAATCGATGAACTAAGGTATGCCTACCCAGCATGTGAAGACAGGATTCGACAGGCTGCGTGGAAGAAATCATTGATGATTCAACGGGCGTTTACCTGCAAAGCGTTGTACAAAGACGGCAATTGGGGATTTGGTTTGAAGACCACCTAGAACCAAATACGGAGTAGACATGATAACAGGCGGAGCAACCCTCCTAAGAGTGTTTTACATATTTATTTAATTATGGTTGGGTCCCTTTAATATGCACTTTACACGATAAACAATATAAAATAACAAAAAGGAATGCAACTTTATAGAACAGAATTACGAACAACACAAACTCGTTGTGTTTTCAACCCCTCCAATTTTTCTTTGTTTTTGCTCAAAATGTATCTTTTTTTTGCTATGTTAAGATATTGGTGATTTTCACGATTCTATTTGGTTGAGGTTATAAAGTTGTCTATACCATTGTGTGATGTGGATTGTAATACTTTATCATCAGCATAACGGTTCAGTGAAGATCCCCGTTACCATACCCAACCCCGATCGCCATGACCCACGGACCATCTCGACTGTCTAAATAAGAGTAGCAAGGTGAAATTAATGTTACTATCACAGCCTGGAATTCTGAGATAAGTAGCAAAAAAAAAAAAAAAAATTATTTCTTCAAATTTTCATTTCCTTTTCATTGTTCTCATTTTTTTATCTTTGTATTCTTCTCATCCCTTTCATATGCCCTAATGTAGTCATGGAGGCTCTCCATGATTATATGTTGTGTTTTGTGTTTATCTGTTTGTTTGCTGATGAAAGCTAGTCGCCGCAACATCCTTGTATTGTTCGCAATACTGTTCTGTAAAGCTGTATTACTGTGTGTTATTTTATGCTTACATTTCCACAGCTTTACCACAATTCCACTAATTTTATTCATACTTTACACGATAGTGCGACATCTAACCTTGAAAATATCAATGTTATCTTTAAAGAAATCCGATTTGCTTGTTTATTTGTAAATACAATTTTACAGTCCTTGATATTTACAAGCACCAATTATGAAACTGTTGCCCTGATCAGTCATGCAAGCAAAATTCTATTAAGAATCATAATGGGAAGATTTCGTAAGAAAATGGAAGAAGAGATTAACGTGGTCCAAGCTGGATTTAGACAAGGAATAGGAAAAAGAGTGGATTATTCAAATGCATTTGACTGTGCACAACATCAGAAACTTTGGGAAATCATGAGGAAAATGGTCTTTCCATCATATATAGTACAACTCATAAAACTGCTCCTAGACCAACGAGCAGTGTTTTGAATAGTGCTCTATAGCACTGTGTGTGTGTGTGTGTGTGTATGTGTGTGTATGTGTGTGTGTGTGCGCGCGCGCTAATATCTGGAACATGGCAGAACAAAAGTTACAAGTGCTCTATATCACCGTCTGTGTGTTTATATCTGGAACGTGGCAGAACAAAAGTTACAAGTGCTCTATATCACCGTCTGTGTGTTTATATCTGGAACATGGCAGAATAAGAGTTACAAGTGCGCTATATCACTGTGTGTGTGCTGATATCTGGAACATGGCAGTACAAGAGTTACAAGTGCTCTATATCACTCTGTGTGTGTGTGTGAGTGTGTGTGTGTGTGTGTGTGTGTGTGTGTGTGTGTGTGCGTGTGCTGATATCTGGAACATGGAAGAACATCAGTTCTCAGTTCTCATCAGCTATCAGTTTAGAATCTTTCACGAAGTCCTTTAAATCAGAATAACTATAATCTAACATTTTAAAAACTATTATCTAATGTAAATATGCGAGGCCAAAAACCAGAGGGCGTGCCATTTATAAATCAGAAAAGTAACCACAATTTAACTAAAAATTTCTGCTCAAATTTTAGATACTTTCTTTCTCTCGTGAGCTGTTTTGAAATAACATACCTTCTTCTGGTGTAAAACGTCATTTACAGGGCATTAATATTAAGGAAAATAACACGAAATGAAACAAATAACGAATTGTCAGCAATCTGTCACTAAAGTGGCGCTTGGCAGTCCAGTGTCGATCGCTTATGTCATTAAAGTGACGCATGGTAGTGAAACAGTCAAAATATACGAATTATATTTGAACACGCTTAGATATGAATTGACAATATTGGGTAAAAAATAAATAAGTAGAGCAACAAAACAGTTATACTCGGTCAAGTTATTATATTAAAACAATTGATATACATAGTAACAACCTGCCAGGTTAATGGAAACAGTGATAGGGAATGAACGAGAAAACAATATTAAACCTAATTTGATCCTGATATGAAATGACAGCACATAAATAGCCACCAAAAAAAAAAAAAAAAAAAAAAAACCACTAGAGAACGTGGTTTGTGAAGTTTAAGTAGCATAATCAAACATTCCAGTCGGCGAAGAAGAAGAAAAAGAAGAAAAAGAGGAGAAAGAAGCGGAGGAAGAAGCCATTTTCAAATGTTTATGTCGCAGACAGCTGTTAATTAACATTTAAACGTTGTTAAACGATGAGCCAAGAGTCAAACCAACTTAAGATATACTGGGTTAATGTAATAGCTGTTACAGATGTAAATAAGACGGTTTATAATGTCTGTAGAGTAACCAATATGCGTGTGGTTATTTTTTGCATACCCTGTATAGGACATCACAGTCAAAACTAGCATTTCTGTCGTTGCGATCTCTTGGCAAGTTTACGTTCAGTAGTTTGCCATCGCTTTCTGAACGACCGGCACCGATACCAACACAAAACCAACGCAACGCAGTCTGCTGCCAAATCGCGAGACAGCTGTATTTCGAATGCGGGTATAAGGGATGACGAACCGCGACCGTAAACTCTTCGCCATGGAGACGGCGTGTGGTTAGTTGCTTGTTACAAAATGAACTAAAACAAGTTTCTTTTAATGTACAATGTAGCTAGCTACTTTTAGCACGTTTAGTGACATATTTAGCCATGTTTCAAGTTTTCTTTGGCAACATTGTTTACAAACAAAAGTAGGTAGGGCGCCTCACCTGGCTGCATTCTAGAGACTAGCAGCCCGGACCGGCAGTCGAAGAAACACGATTATCAAGCGTCAGCTGTGTGCCCATCAGTGACAATGGATGCTCGCACTGTTCTTATAGCTGTTGATGAGAGCCACCATGCAGATAACGCATTCGATTGTAAGTACAATTAGTGTATAACATTATCTGACTAAAAGTAAGTAACTATAAAACAGTCCCCCCCCCCCTTTTTTTTTTTGCACGTCTTAATAGTAATACTAATAGTATTAAGTATTAGTATACATATTTTTTTTTTCCGCATATCCTTTACAGGACATCGCTGTCAACAGCAGCATCTTTCAGCTGTCTATTGATTTCTTGGCAAGATTACGCTCAGTAGTTTGCTATTGCTTTCTGAGCGGCCGGCTCAGTTATCCCGCAAGTCACCAGCGGCGGTCGAACCGCTTCCAGCTCTCGCCCGCTACGAGACTCTGCGTGATAAACGGGATTACGGAGAAAGTGTTGTAACCCCTCGGCCAGAGAGGCCGGCAGTATACATATAGAGCTTACAATTTACATTGGCAGCAGACTGTAGCTCAAAATAACTAATAATTTGTAGTATAAATTATAGTTAGCACATCCTGTTAATGACATATTATAATTATAACTTATTGCAACTTATAAGCATCAACAACCATTTATGAACCTGTCAATGCATAAAGAAGGGTGTGAGACAAGGATGTGTAGTGTCCACAGATTTGTTTTCATCATTAAATAGTAAACATACAATGATATGTTCTGCATATCCTTTACAGGACATCGCTGTCAACATAAGCATCTTTCAGCTGATTGTTGATTTCTTGGCAAGATTACGCTCAGTAGTTTGCTATTGCTTTCTGAGCGGCCGGCTCACATACCCCGTAAGTTACCGACGCGATTCGAACCACTGCTGATTCTCACCGTCGTCACGTTACTTACGAGAGTATACGAGATTGCGGAGAAAAGTCGCTGACCTCTAGGCCAGGAAGCCCATGTACAATGGTATAGTTAGAAAAATATACCATAGATATCTTCTTCTTCTGCGTTCATCCGGAGTTTTTTTTTTTTTTTTTTGGACATGATTGCGTTGTGCCTGTTTACAGCAGAGCTGCGTTCTTGCGCCGTTAGGCCGACACAGCCGACTTCTGCGGGCATTTGTTGACCGGGTTAACCTTCCCGGGGTACCATAGATATAACATGTGATAGTGTTATAAATAATAAATTACATTATGATGACGCCATCATAGTGGCAACAGGCCAGAAGGAACTAAAGAAAACTATAAATGAAGTGATTGAAAAAAAAAATGCATGTCCTTTGTAGGAATTGTTGTAATTGGCTGTTTCTGAAGAGAGTGAAATAAATGGACCTCACATTGTATTGCTAGAGGAAGATAGAGATTATGGTAATAACAAAGAAATGAATCATGCTTACTGTTGCTTACATGTACAGTTCAAGTCAGCTGTGTTCATTTTTGGAAGTGACATAAATTCAAGGATTTAGGCGTGTGGATAACAACAAATGGATTAACTGACATTTAAAAAAAATAAAATGGAGCAGGACAAGCAAAAACTGCATTGTATAAAATGCAGAACATTTTATGCAACAAATCCATCATTGGCAGGAACAGCTGGCTGGGACAGAGGAGTTACTGTAACAACTGACTGGGTCAGAAGAGTTACTGTAACAACTGGCTGGGACAGAAGAGTGGATATAACAACTGGCTGGGACAGAGGAGTAACTAAAACTGTAAGAAGTAGCTGGGACAGAGGGGTAACTGTAACTGTAACAAGTTGCTGGGACAGAGAAGTTACTGTAACAATTGGCTAGGACAGAAGAGTGGATATAACAACTGGCTGGGACAGAGGGGTAACTGTAACTGTAACAAGATGCTGGGACAGAGAAGTTACTGTAACAATTGGCTAGGACAGAAGAGTGATATAACAACTGGCTGAAACAGAGGGGTAACTGTAACTGTTACAAGTTGCTGGGACAGAGAAGTTACTGTAACAGTTGGCTGGGACAGAAGAGTTACTGTAACAACTGGCTGGGACAGAAGAGTGGATATATAAACTGGCTGGGACAGAGGGGTAACTGTAACTGTAACAAGTGGCTGGGACAGAGGAATAACTGTAACAACTGGCTGGGACAGAAGAGTTACTGTAACAACTGGCTGGGACAGAAGAGTTACTGTAACAACTGGCTGAGACAGAAGAGTTACTGTAACAACTGGTTGGGACAGAAGATGGATATAACAACTCTCTGGGACAGAGTGGTAACTGTAACAACTGGCTGGGACAGAAGAGTGGATATAACAACTGGCTGGGACAGATGGGTAACTGTAACAAGTGGCTGGGACAGAGCAGTTACTGTAACAACTAGCTGGGACAGAAGAGTTACTGTAACAACTGGGTGGGACAGAAGAGCTACTGTAACAACTGGGTGGGACAGAGGGGTAACTGTAACAACTGGCTGGGACAGAGGGGTAACTGTAACAACTGGCTGGGACAGAGGGGTAACTGTAACAACTGGCTGGGACAGAGGAGTAACTGTAACAACTGGCTGGGACAGAGGGGTAACTGTAACAACTGGCTGGGACAGAGGGGTAACTGTAACAACTGGCTGGGACAGAGGTGTAACTGTAACAACTGGCTGTGACAGAGGGGTAACTGTAACAACTGGCTGGGACAGAGGGGTAACTGTAACAACTGGCTGGGACAGAGGGGTAACTGTAACAACTGGCTGGAACAGAGGGGTAACTGTAACAACTGGCTGGGACAGAGGGGTAACTGTAACATCTGGCTGGGGCAGAGGAGTAGCTGTAACAACTGGCTGGGGCAGAAGAGTGGATATAATAACTGACTGGGACAAAAGAGTTACTTTAACATCTGGCTGGGACAGAAGGGTTACTGTAACAACTGACTGGGACAAAAGAGTAACTGTAACAACTGGCTGTGACAAAAGAGTAACTGGAACAACTGGCTGCGGTGGAAGAGGTTGAGAAAAATATGTTATGTAGGGAGTAGCAAATAAATGTGTGGTGGATTGCTTAGTAGAGAGTGAGTGAAATAAATGTGTGGTGTGTTGCTTAGTAGAGAGTGAGTGAAATAAATGTGTGGTGTGTTGCTTAGTAGAGAGTGAGTGAAATAAATGTGTGGTGTGTTGCTTAGTAGAGAGTGAGTGAAATAAATGTGTGGTGTGTTGCTTAGTAGAGAGTGAGTGAAATCCTGTCTATTGTATGCAAACTTGGGTAGAACAATTGCAGAATTGTAGAATAAGTGAAATCCTGGGAAATAAAGACGGAGTGCATATATTGACAACAAGGTCCCTGGAGTGCTGATTGGTTGATTACAATATGGGACTACCACCTTATGCCCAGTATATGCTTCAAGGCATGTAAAAGAGTACTTTATGGGTTGTTTAAAGTCATCCTGTAGCAGGCTGTACACTTTATGTTTAAAGTCATCCTGCAGCAGGCTGTAGACTTTATGTTTAAAGTCATCCTGCAGCAGGCTGTACACTTTATGTTTAAAGTCATCCTGCAGCAGGCTGTAGACTTTATGTTTAAAGTCATCCTGCTTGTTGTTTAAGTCATCCTGTAGCAGGCTGTACACTTTATGTTTAAAGTCATCCTGTAGCAGGCTGTACACTTTATATTTAAAGTCATCCTGTAGCAGGCAGTACACTTGATGTTTAAAGTCATCCTGTTTGTTGCTTAAAGTCATCATGTAGCAGGCTGCACACTTTATGTTTAAAGTCATCCTGTTTGTTGCTTAAAGTCATCATGTAGCAGGCTGTACACTTTATGTTTAAAGTCATCCTGTTTGTTGCTTAAAGTCATCATGTAGCAGGCTGTACACTTTATGTTTAAAGTCATCCTGTAGCAGGCTGTAGACTTTATGTTTAAAGTCATCCTGTAGCAGGCAGTACACTTGATGTTTAAAGTCATCCTGTAGCTGGTTGTACACTTTATGTTTAAAGTCATCCTGTAGCAGACAGTACACTTTATGTTTAAAGTCATCCTGTAGCAGGTTGTACACTTTGTGTTTAAAGTCATCCTGTTTGTTGCTTAAAGTCATCATGTAGCAGGCTGTACACTTTATGTTTAAAGTCATCCTGTTTGTTGCTTAAAGTCATCATGTAGCAGGCTGTACACTTTATGTTTAAAGTCATCCTGTTTGTTGCTTAAAGTCATCATGTAGCAGGCTGTACACTTTATGTTTAAAGTCATCCTGTTTGTTGCTTAAAGTCATCCTGTAGCAGGCTGTACACTTTGTGTTTAAAGTCATCCTGCAGCAGGCAGTACACTTTATGTTTAAAGTCACCCTGTAACAGGCAGTACACTTTATGTTTAAAGTCACCCTGAAACAGGCAGTACACTTTATGTTTAAAGTCATCCTGTAACAGGCAGTATATTTATGTTTAAAGTCACCCTGTAACAAACAGTACACTTTATGTGTAAAGTCATCCTGTAACAGGCAGTACACTTTATATTTAAAGTCACCCTGTAACAGGCAGTACACTTTATGTTTAAAGTCTCCCTGTAACAGGCAGTACACTTTATATTTAAAGTCATCCTGTAGCAGGCAGTACACTTTATATTTAAAGTCATCCTGTAACAGGCAGTACACTTTATATTTAAAGTCATCCTGTAGCAGGCAGTACACTTTATGTGTAAGGTCATCCTGTAACAGGCAGTACACTTTATGTTTAAAGTCACCCTGTAACAGGCAGTACACTTTATATTTAAAGTCATCCTGTAACAGGCAGTACACTTTATATTTAAAGTCATCCTGTAACAGGCAGTACACTTTATATTTAAAGTCATCCTGTAGCAGGCAGTACACTTTATGTGTAAGGTCATCCTGTAACAGGCAGTACACTTTATGTTTAAAGTCTCCCTGTAACAGGCAGTACACTTTATATTTAAAGTCATCCTGTAGCAGGCAGTACACTTTATATTTAAAGTCACCCTGTAACAGGAAGTACACTCGTTGTTTAAAGTCATCCTGTAGCAGGCAGTATTTTATATTTAAAGTCATCCTGTAACAGGCAGTACACTTGTTGTTTAAAATCATCCTGTAACAGGCAGTACACTTTATGTTTAAAGTCATCCTGTAGCAGGCAGTATTTTATATTTAAAGTCATCCTGTAACAGGCAGTACACTTGTTGTTTAAAATCATCCTGTAACAGGCAGTACACTTTATGTTTAAAGTCATCCTGTAACAGGCAGTACACTTTATGTTTAAAGTCATCCTGTAACAGGCAGTACACTTTATGTTTAAAGTCATCCTGTAACAGACAGTACACTTGTTGTTTAAAATCATCCTGTAACAGGCAGTACACTTTATGTTTAAAGTCATCCTGTAACAGGCAGTACACTTGTTGTTTAAAATCATCCTGTAACAGGCAGTACACTTTATTTTTAATGGTTATATAGTAAATGGCAAATTCATTTCTGATCACTTTCTGTTACAGGTGACTTGTTACATTAAAATATGAAATCTCTCAATCAGAAGGGTTTAGAATAAACATTTTTGGACAGAAGAAAGCGAAGAAACAATTCACTAGTCAGTCAGTCAGTCAGTCAGTCAGTCAGCAAAGTACCCTTTTATACATCGTAAGGTGCCTTGGGTGTATGCCGCTAGAGACCCATATTTGAATAGAACAATCGGCACTCGGAGGATGATCTTGTTAGTGTCATGCCGGCTACTTTTACCTCCCTCGACTTTTCTTGGTACTCATTTTAGGGGAAAAGTTACATTAATAATTAGGATAGAGGTTATTACAATTCTTGGCGAAACTATTGTGATGTTACATTGATGATGGCATGAATGTGCTTAGGCAAGGGTTTGATGCCATCACTTGTTGTTTTTGGCTACGGAAGGCAAAGACTGGCCTCCATGCTCTCAGGCCTACACAAGTGTGATGGTCCTATACTTGACACACGCACAGCAGGTTACAGATATGGCACTTGTTTGTTTGTTTGTGTTTGTTGTTATAATTTACTGCCTGGAACAGAAAGAGTGGACACTGTCTGGCTTACTTGAATGTGTGACAACTTTTTAAACAACATTCTTGCTTAATATCTGTCACTGCTCCGTTGAAGGAAGTGCACAAGAGCCATGATGACATAAACACACTGTAAATAGATTGTCTTGTTTGTTCTGAGTCTGCTATCTTATCATTTGGGTAGAAACTGTACATGTCAGTAACATGTTATCTGGTATCGTGTCTAGTGGGTCTGTATGTAAGGAAGATTATTTTTATTGGTTTCTGTAACAAGTGGGTGCTAGTGGCAAGTACATCCATGTGTAATACAGTTTGCGTATCTGCTGAAGTTTCATGAATTGCTAGATGCAAGTAGAAATGCCTAGCTGCTGAACATATAATATTCAGACTACCACTGTCAACAATATTTTAAAGAGTTCTTATGAAGGTTAAGGTTACTGTTCTTCTTCCTCCTTCACCCTTTGACCCCCATTGGGGCATAGGCCCAAGCCACTCCAAGATTTCCTATCCTTAGCTGTCCCATGTAGCCCCGCCCTTGTCCTCCCCTTATTATCCATGTCTATTTCCACTTCTCTTCTCCATGTGTTTCTAGGTTTTCCTCTATTTCTTTTGCCTTGTGGATTCCAGACAGAGGCCTTTCCAGATATACTACTTTCACATACATGTATTTTCCATGTGTGTTCTGTCAAGTGCCAACATCTTTTATTTACCTCTTGATTCATTTATACATGTCTAGTTCACACCATGAGCTCCACATTGGTGATTCTGTCAAACCATTTTATTCTTTCTGTTTTGCGCAGGCACCACAAAGTGAATGTTTTCTGTTATTTGTAATTGTTTTAGTAGTTATCCGTGTTTGTTATCCATACAGTAGCACTGATTTAATTGAATATTCCAAGTTTTGTGCTAAGTTTAATTTCTGCTGACTTCCAGAAATGTCCATGTGCTATAAAAGCTCCTCTAATCTCCTGTAAGTTGAGGATGGTATGATCTATATGAAATACTGAAATTAAGGATGCTATAATCTATATGAAATACATAAATTAGGGATGCTCTTATCTATATGAAATACAGACAGTTGTGTCATTGTTTGAAGTTGATATATTTGGATATTAAAATCAAACATTGATACCAAATATTCACTTAGTCAGAGTGTTAGAACGGATAAGGTTCTGTGGGTAGAAACATAAACAAGAATGCCTTGTCCTGTTATGGTTGAACATGTGTTGGGTGGAGTACGGAAGAATACAGAGGACAGATTACATCAACCTTTTCAACCATTGTCACAGCTGTCCCCAACACTGGTTTGCTCCAACGGGATTTTGTCGGTGAAGTCCTCATTTCTGCTGTCCTCCTGGACGGAGGCCCTTGGTGAGCAGTTTGGCTGCTTTGCAGTGCCTATTTTACGAAGCCGTGTCTATTTTACGAAGCTCTCTTCTGGTCGGGGAAGATATTTAAAAGAGTTGCTTAAAAATCGACAGGGTCGATTTCATTGCACCTGGTTATATCCCATATGGCTCGGTCTCTTTCCGCAGCACGGAAAGCGTCGCACAAAGCACGAACTCCGTAGCTTTTAGCGACGACCCACAGGAGTCTCCGAATCATTTAACTCGTAAACCGAAGGACGCGGCTCGGAATCGAACCCACAACCTTCGGAGCACGAGTCAAACGGCTTGACCACTTCGCCACAGAGACTCCCAAGTCGGTCGGGGAAGATATACATTTAACAAGGATTGAACCCTGCGCTATCGTAGTATCATGACACACTAGCCGTCTAACCACTTTATCACCGCGGCTCCTGATGGAATTACATGATGACGCTCTGAAAATGTGATGATAAATTTAGAAATGAGAAGAAACCAATTAAACCTAAATTGATTACATAAATCAGACGAATAATTAAGTTTCGGGCAAGTTATGAGCAGAAATAAACCCGAAAACGTAATGACCACTGGGTAAATTTATTGTTAAACAAAAAACAACCAAACAAAACAAGGAGAAGACAGAGATGAATACCTGAAGGGCTTGGCTACGTGGCATAACCAGGGAAAAAAAAACACAGACCCGATCCAACACTTTGGTGATTGCGTGAGATGGCCAGCTATGATCGACATGGCACATGATGATGATGATGATGATAACTTGTTGATGAAAATCTTAACAGGTAAAGCGGAACACCAAAGGTCAAAGGGTATAATTTTAATTGTAAACGAGAACATAACATTTTAATGACTGAGAACTGATGTGAGTTGTCTGCGCTAGGCGACCGTGGCTCAGGTCAAGCAGGTAGATTTACAATCATTTAGGCTAAATGTAACAGCCAACGCTCTTACCAGTTTGTGAGACGAAGTGGAACAACAAACAGTACAACATCCGTTCATCAAAGCTGTCATAAAACACAGCCACGACTTTTATAACCTTGGGCTATTCGTCATAGATGACAGATAAGCGGTTGCTTTGAAGACTAACAACAGTCTGCTGACTTCGATCAAGAAGAGGCTGCATATTTCCTATTTGACGATGTTGAAAATAAAACACAGACGTATGTGTTTCGGCATTCAGTGCAAATCTTGAATAAAGTTGAAGACCAGCCGACTGGTGCGACCCTCGCCTTTGCCTCGACAGACATTTGACGCATCTCCAGTTGGCGGAAAGGTGGTTTTACAAACCTCGAAGATGTTATTATACGTGGGTTCCTTACATGAAATACTGCAAGTATTAGCCTCCCTTAGTGTTGATGCTTTTAGCATTGCTGAAAGGGACGAATGTAAGACGGGCCTGCGTGCCCAATTTGTCACCGCGTGGAATCTGAGGCTTAGTGGTGATCTGAATGGAATGTGAAGCTTCGCAGTGATCTGAATTAAATCTGAGGCTTATGATGATTTGAATGAAATGTGAAACTTTGCAGTGATCTCTATGCAATCTGAGGCTTAGTGGTGATTTGAATGAAATGTGAAACTTTGCATTGATCTCTATGCAATTTGAGGCTTAATGATCTGAATGGAATGTGAAATTGACTTATGAGCTGACCTTCAGGATTAGACGAAACAAAGCCACACAGAACCGAGCGGGAGAGATGTTGGCGCCATCAGAAAGGACATAATGAGGAAAATTAGAAGAACAATGGGAGCAAAATCATGTATGGAGTATATTGCGACTGACGCCTGGCCGTCTCCGTTTGCCCGCCACTGTAAAATGTTATGTTTCAATGTACGAGAAAGATCTAGATGTGGATAGCTTGATGGTATCAGAGGTATTCTACAACCACGGATCTCGACAGCAAGAACAGCAATTCTGATAGCACAAGAAAGGACACCGAAAACTGCTCACACCATTGAACGGCCGACAAGGGTCAGAAGATAAACTGAGATTTAGCTCTAATGATACACAAGACAAGACAAGGTCAGCCGATCTGACACTTTAGGGCACCAGGACGGAAGTGGGATCCTAGCCACAAGGTTAGTAATGAGAACGAGTGGCCTGGTTAGTGACGTCTGTAGTTCACTAATTAATGTTCAAGTAAATGTATGTGTAGAGTGGCTAGCACGCGAGCCTCTGGCTCGGTGGTCATGTGTTTGAATCTCCTCGAGACGGAATTGGTGTTCAGTGACCTGGGCTTCCAGTCAAGGTGTGGACTCACCCAGCACAACATGGGTACCATTAAATTATCTAGGACATGAAGGCGGTCGGTGTGGACCCACCCTAACATGGGTACCATTAAATTATCTAGGACATGAAGGTGGGGCTGGTTATCAACCAAGATAAGACAGAATATATGGTAATTTCAAGAGACGGAATGGCTAGAAACTCTGGCCACATACAAATAGATAATATGACCGTTAAAAGAACGGAAACATACAAATACCTGGGTACAATCTTCAACTGCTCCAACATCATAAGGGAAGAAATACAAACTAGAATCAACTCTGGAAATAAGATATACTATGCACTACAACATCTACTAAAATCAAAGGCGCTATCTCGTAACACCAAAATCACAATATACAAAACACTGATCAGACCAGTTGTGCTGTATGGCTCTGAAACCTGGAGTACAACGAAAGGAGACGAAGCCTTGTTACAGACCTTTGAGAACAAAATTTTAAGACGCATCTTTGGACCCATTAGGGATACACAAAGTGGAGAGTGGAAAAGAAGAAGTAACAAAGACATTTATGATCTGTTTAAGTCCCCGCTAATCACTGGTATCATGAAGGCTAATAGACTACAATGGCTGGGGCATATAGAAAGAATGGAAGATAATAGGGAAACAAAACTCGCTTACACTCAGGAAATAAATGACCGTAGACCCCGAGGTAGACCAAGAAGACGGTGGAGAGATAATACATGTTCAGACCTACAAGCACTTGGAATCAACGACTGGCAAGAGAAGGTCAACCAGAGAGACGAATGGAGACGGATTGTATTTGCAGCAAAGAACCTCAATGGCTCGGAACGCTGAAGAAGAAGAAGATGAAGGCGGTCGGTGTGGACCCACCCTAACATGGGTACCATTAAATTATCTAGGACATGAAGTCGGTCGGTGTGGACCCACCCTAACATGGTACCATTAAATTATCTAGGACATGAAGTCGGTCGGTGTGGACCCACCCTAACATGGTACCATTAAATTATCTAGGACATGAAGACGGTCGGTGTGGACCCACTCTAACATGGGTACCATTAAATTATCTAGGACATGAAGTCGGTCGGTGTGGACCCACCCTAACATGGTACCATTAAATTATCTAGGACATAAAGGCGGTCGGTGTGGACCCACCCTAACATGGGTACCATTAAATTATCTAGGACATGAAGACGGTCGGTGTGGACCCACTCTAACATGGGTACCATTAAATTATCTAGGACATAAAGGCGGTCGGTGTGGACCCACTCTAACATGGGTACCATTAAATTATCTAGGACATAAAGGCGGTCGGTGTGGACCCACCCTAACATGGGTACCATTAAATTATCTAGGACATGAAGGCGGTCGGTGTGGACCCACTCTAACATGGGTACCATTAAATTATCTAGGACATGAAGGCGGTCGGTGTGGACCCACCCTAACATGGGTACCATTAAATTATCTAGGACATGAAGACGGTCGGTGTGGACCCACTCTAACATGGGTACCATTAAATTATCTAGGACATGAAGGCGGTCGGTGTGGACCCACCCTAACATGGGTACCATTAAATTATCTAGGACATGAAGACGGTCGGTGTGGACCCACTCTAACATGGGTACCATTAAATTATCTAGGACATGAAGACGGTCGGTGTGGACCCACTCTAACATGGGTACCATTAAATTATCTAGGACATGAAGACGGTCGGTGTGGACCCACTCTAACATGGGTACCATTAAATTATCTAGGACATAAAGGCGGTCGGTGTGGACCCACTCTAACATGGGTACCATTAAATTATCTAGGACATGAAGACGGTCGGTGTGGACCCACTCTACCATGGGTACCATTAAATTATCTAGGACATAAAGGCGGTCGGTGTGGACCCACTCTAACATGGGTACCATTAAATTATCTAGGACATAAAGGCGGTCGGTGTAGACCCACTCTAACATGGGTACCATTAAATTATCTAGGACATGAAGACGGTCGGTGTGGACCCACCCTAACATGGGTACCATTAAATTATCTAGGACATGAAGGCGGTCGGTGTGGACCCACCCTAACATGGGTACCATTAAATTATCTAGGACATGAAGACGGTCGGTGTGGACCCACTCTAACATGGGTACCATTAAATTATCTAGGACATGAAGACGGTCGGTGTGGACCCACTCTAACATGGGTACCATTAAATTATCTAGGACATAAAGGCGGTCGGTGTGGACCCACTCTAACATGGGTACCATTAAATTATCTAGGACATGAAGACGGTCGGTGTGGACCCACTCTAACATGGGTACCATTAAATTATCTAGGACATGAAGACGGTCGGTGTGGACCCACCCTAACATGGGTACCATTAAATTATCTAGGACACGAAGTCGGTCGGTGTGGACCCACCCTAACATGGGTACCATTAAATTATCTAGGACATGAAGGCGGTCGGTGTGAACCCACCCTAACATGGGTACCATTAAATTATCTAGGACACGAAGTCGGTCGGTGTGATATTGACCACATCACCCACGGAGTGGCGATGGGTCTACACATATGGGGCTAGCACCACGTACACTGTATGCCTGACCACGTGAGATGGGGGTCTTCACTGACGAGTATGTGTGGAGACATGGTGACACGTGTGGACGGTGTGTACCTCTGTCTGTATGTGTGGAGACATGGTGACACGTGTAGACGGTGTGTATCTCTGTCTGTATGTGTGGAGACATGGTGACACGTGTAGACGGTGTGTATCTCTGTCTGTATGTGTGGAGACATGGTGACACGTGTAGACGGTGTGTATCTCTGTCTGTATGTGTGGAGACATGGTGACGCGTGTGGACGGTGTGTATCTCTGTCTGTATGTGTGGAGACATGGTGACACGTGTAGACGGTGTGTACCTCTGTCTGTATGTGTGGAGACATGGTGACACGTGTAGACGGTGTGTATCTCTGTCTGTGTGTGTGGAGACATGGTGACACGTGTAGACGGTGTGTATCTCTGTCTGTGTGTGTGGAGACATGGTGACACGTGTAGACGGTGTGTACCTCTGTCTGTGTGTGTGGAGACATGGTGACACGTGTAGACGGTGTGTATCTCTGTCTGTATGTGTGGAGACATGGTGACACGTGTAGACGGTGTGTACCTCTGTCTGTGTGTGTGGAGACATGGTGACACGTGTAGACGGTGTGTACCTCTGTCTGTATGTGTGGAGACATGGTGACACGTGTAGACGGTGTGTATCTCTGTCTGTATGTGTGGAGACATGGTGACACGTGTAGACGGTGTGTATCTCTGTCTGTATGTGTGGAGACATGGTGACACGTGTAGACGGTGTGTACCTCTGTCTGTGTGTGTGGAGACATGGTGACACGTGTAGACGGTGTGTACCTCTGTCTGTATGTGTGGAGACATGGTGACACGTGTAGACGGTGTGTACCTCTGTCTGTATGTGTGGAGACATGGTGACACGTGTAGACGGTGTGTATCTCTGTCTGTATGTGTGGAGACATGGTGACACGTGTAGACGGTGTGTATCTCTGTCTGTATGTGTGGAGACATGGTGACACGTGTAGACGGTGTGTATCTCTGTCTGTGTGTGTGGAGACATGGTGACACGTGTAGACGGTGTGTATCTCTGTCTGTGTGTGTGGAGACATGGTGACACGTGTAGACGGTGTGTACCTCTGTCTGTATGTGTGGAGACATGGTGACACGTGTAGACGGTGTGTACCTCTGTCTGTATGTGTGGAGACATGGTGACACGTGTAGACGGTGTGTACCTCTGTCTGTATGTGTGGAGACATGGTGACACGTGTAGACGGTGTGTACCTCTGTCTGTATGTGTGTCTGTCTGCCCACCCGTCTGCACGCATTCTTTAGTGTGTGTGTGCGTGTGCGTGTGTGTATGTGTGTGCGTGTGCGCTGACCAGTCAATATCTTTGAATGTGTATTTAAGGAAAAGGTGTGGCAAAGCTACATGTCTTTACATTACCGTCAGGCAAACGTTGGCCATCTTAGTATACCAGTCATTATACTAGTGAGCCTAAGTTGACAGCAACAATACTCTACAAGGTAAACAAACACACACAGGCCACACACTGTTCTTCACTGCCTCGCCGCCACAGGCGAGTGCACTCCTTACACGGGTTTGTGCTAGATGTAATCTAAATATGTGTCGCAACTGTGAGATATTACAGGTAACAGGTTCACACGGACTTCCCAACCACAATCTAACTGATTCAGTAACAAGACGTCAAGGCAGACCCTACATAAACTGAATACATATGTGTCGCAACTGTGAGATATTACAGGTAACAGGTTCACACGGACTTCCCAACACCAATCTAACTGATTCAGTAACAAGACGTCAAGGCAGACCCTACATAAACTGAATACATATGTGTCGCAACTGTGAGATATTACAGGTAACAGGTTCACACGGACTTCCCAACACCAATCTAACTGATTCAGTAACAAGACGTCAAGGCAGACCCTACATAAACTGAATACATATGTGTCGCAACTGTGAGATATTACAGGTAACAGGTTCACACGGACTTCCCAACACCAATCTAACTGATTCAGTAACAAGACGTCAAGGCAGACCCTACATAAACTGAATACATATGTGTCGCAACTGTGAGATATTACAGGTAACAGGTTCACACGGACTTCCCAACACCAATCTAACTGATTCAGTAACAAGACGTCAAGGCAGACCCTACATAAACTGAATACATATGTGTCGCAACTGTGAGATATTACAGGTAACAGGTTCACACGGACTTCCCAACACCAATCTAACTGATTCAGTAACAAGACGTCAAGGCAGACCCTACATAAACTGAATACATATGTGTCGCAACTGTGAGATATTACAGGTAACAGGTTCACACGGACTTCCCAACACCAATCTAACTGATTCAGTAACAAGACGTCAAGGCAGACCCTACATAAACTGAATACATATGTGTCGCAACTGTGAGATATTACAGGTAACAGGTTCACACGGACTTCCCAACACCAATCTAACTGATTCAGTAACAAGACGTCAAGGCAGACCCTACATAAACTGAATACATATGTGTCGCAACTGTGAGATATTACAGGTAACAGGTTCACACGGACTTCCCAACACCAATCTAACTGATTCAGTAACAAGACGTCAAGGCAGACCCTACATAAACTGAATACATATGTGTCGCAACTGTGAGATATTACAGGTAACAGGTTCACACGGACTTCCCAACACCAATCTAACTGATTCAGTAACAAGACGTCAAGGCAGACCCTACATAAACTGAATACATATGTGTCGCAACTGTGAGATATTACAGGTAACAGGTTCACACGGACTTCCCAACACCAATCTAACTGATTCAGTAACAAGACGTCAAGGCAGACCCTACATAAACTGAATACATATGTGTCGCAACTGTGAGATATTACAGGTAACAGGTTCACACGGACTTCCCAACACCAATCTAACTGATTCAGTAACAAGACGTCAAGGCAGACCCTACATAAACTGAATACATATGTGTCGCAACTGTGAGATATTACAGGTAACAGGTTCACACGGACTTCCCAACACCAATCTAACTGATTCAGTAACAAGACGTCAAGGCAGACCCTACATAAACTGAATACATATGTGTCGCAACTGTGAGATATTACAGGTAACAGGTTCACACGGACTTCCCAACACCAATCTAACTGATTCAGTAACAAGACGTCAAGGCAGACCCTACATAAACTGAATACATATGTGTCGCAACTGTGAGATATTACAGGTAACAGGTTCACACGGACTTCCCAACACCAATCTAACTGATTCAGTAACAAGACGTCAAGGCAGACCCTACATAAACTGAATACATATGTGTCGCAACTGTGAGATATTACAGGTAACAGGTTCACACGGACTTCCCAACACCAATCTAACTGATTCAGTAACAAGACGTCAAGGCAGACCCTACATAAACTGAATACATATGTGTCGCAACTGTGAGATATTACAGGTAACAGGTTCACACGGACTTCCCAACACCAATCTAACTGATTCAGTAACAAGACGTCAAGGCAGACCCTACATAAACTGAATACATATGTGTCGCAACTGTGAGATATTACAGGTAACAGGTTCACACGGACTTCCCAACACCAATCTAACTGATTCAGTAACAAGACGTCAAGGCAGACCCTACATAAACTGAATACATATGTGTCGCAACTGTGAGATATTACAGGTAACAGGTTCACACGGACTTCCCAACACCAATCTAACTGATTCAGTAACAAGACGTCAAGGCAGACCCTACATAAACTGAATACATATGTGTCGGACAGACCCTACATAAACTGAATACATATGTGTCGGACAGACCCTACATAAACTGAATACATATGTGTCGGACAGACCCTACATAAACTGAATACATATGTGTCGGACAGACCCTACATAAACTGAATACATATGTGTCGGACAGACCCTACATAAACTGAATACATATGTGTCGGACAGACCCTACATAAACTGAATACATATGTGTCGGACAGACCCTACATAAACTGAATACATATGTGTCGGACAGACCCTACATAAACTGAATACATATGTGTCGGACAGACCCTACATAAACTGAATACATATGTGTCGGACAGACCCTACATAAACTGAATACATATGTGTCGGACAGACCCTACATAAACTGAATACATATGTGTCGGACAGACCCTACATAAACTGAATACATATGTGTCGGACAGACCCTACATAAACTGAATACATATGTGTCGGACAGACCCTACATAAACTGAATACATATGTGTCGGACAGACCCTACATAAACTGAATACATATGTGTCGGACAGACCCTACATAAACTGAATACATATGTGTCGGACAGACCCTACATAAACTGAATACATATGTGTCGGACAGACCCTACATAAACTGAATACATATGTGTCGGACAGACCCTACATAAACTGAATACATATGTGTCGGACAGACCCTACATAAACTGAATACATATGTGTCGGACAGACCCTACATAAACTGAATACATATGTGTCGGACAGACCCTACATAAACTGAATACATATGTGTCGGACAGACCCTACATAAACTGAATACATATGTGTCGGACAGACCCTACATAAACTGAATACATATGTGTCGGACAGACCCTACATAAACTGAATACATATGTGTCGGACAGACCCTACATAAACTGAATACATATGTGTCGGACAGACCCTACATAAACTGAATACATATGTGTCGGACAGACCCTACATAAACTGAATACATATGTGTCGGACAGACCCTACATAAACTGAATACATATGTGTCGGACAGACCCTACATAAACTGAATACATATGTGTCGGACAGACCCTACATAAACTGAATACATATGTGTCGGACAGACCCTACATAAACTGAATACATATGTGTCGGACAGACCCTACATAAACTGAATACATATGTGTCGGACAGACCCTACATAAACTGAATACATATGTGTCGGACAGACCCTACATAAACTGAATACATATGTGTCGGACAGACCCTACATAAACTGAATACATATGTGTCGGACAGACCCTACATAAACTGAATACATATGTGTCGGACAGACCCTACATAAACTGAATACATATGTGTCGGACAGACCCTACATAAACTGAATACATATGTGTCGGACAGACCCTACATAAACTGAATACATATGTGTCGGACAGACCCTACATAAACTGAATACATATGTGTCGGACAGACCCTACATAAACTGAATACATATGTGTCGGACAGACCCTACATAAACTGAATACATATGTGTCGGACAGACCCTACATAAACTGAATACATATGTGTCGGACAGACCCTACATAAACTGAATACATATGTGTCGGACAGACCCTACATAAACTGAATACATATGTGTCGGACAGACCCTACATAAACTGAATACATATGTGTCGGACAGACCCTACATAAACTGAATACATATGTGTCGGACAGACCCTACATAAACTGAATACATATGTGTCGGACAGACCCTACATAAACTGAATACATATGTGTCGGACAGACCCTACATAAACTGAATACATATGTGTCGGACAGACCCTACATAAACTGAATACATATGTGTCGGACAGACCCTACATAAACTGAATACATATGTGTCGGACAGACCCTACATAAACTGAATACATATGTGTCGGACAGACCCTACATAAACTGAATACATATGTGTCGGACAGACCCTACATAAACTGAATACATATGTGTCGGACAGACCCTACATAAACTGAATACATATGTGTCGGACAGACCCTACATAAACTGAATACATATGTGTCGGACAGACCCTACATAAACTGAATACATATGTGTCGGACAGACCCTACATAAACTGAATACATATGTGTCGGACAGACCCTACATAAACTGAATACATATGTGTCGGACAGACCCTACATAAACTGAATACATATGTGTCGGACAGACCCTACATAAACTGAATACATATGTGTCGGACAGACCCTACATAAACTGAATACATATGTGTCGGACAGACCCTACATAAACTGAATACATATGTGTCGGACAGACAGTACATCGGTGTTGAAGGTAGCAGAGATAGCAGCAGTGGTGCACCGCTCCAGCAAACACAGAAGTACGAAGACTGTCAGAGAGAGAGAGAGAGAGAGAGAGAGAGAGAGAGAGAGAGAGAGAGAGAGAGAGAGAGAGAGAGAGAGAGAGAGAGAAACAAAGGAACAAGTTTAGTTTAGTTTAGTCGTTGGATCAACATCACGGCATACGGTTTAACCCATAAGTGCTCCGTGTTCCTCCTAACTCAAACCTGAGTCTGGAGAAACTCAGCTCAATGCACGAACTCCGTTGCATCGGTGAGGATCCTGACAATACTTTGGGTAGATTTTTAACTCGAAATTTTGCCCGGGCAGCGCCGTTAGGCTATTCTTTTTCGATTTCCAACTGCCAAGGGATTTTTTACGTGCGCAACAATACACACGGATGTCCGATCTCACTACCCAGAGACAACAATACACACGGGCGTCCGATCTCACTACCCAGAGACCAGGGGAAATTTTATTACTGGAAGTCCAGGTGGATTTTTTAAATAAATCCCGGTCCTCACCGAGGCCTGAACCCGGGACCTCCAGCATTCGAGGCGGACACCATACCTCGAGAGCACTCAGCCCCCCACAGAGAGAGAGAGAGAGAGAGAGAGAGAGAGAGAGAGAGAGAGACAGACAGACAGACAGACAGACAGACAGACAGACAGAGAGAGAGAGACAAACACACACACACACACACACACACAACACACACACACAGAGGAGAAGAGAAGAAAACTAGCCTTGCTGAGCAAATTACGGTGTAAGGGGCTATCGAAATGGATGAGATGTCAGAATAGATGAGATGTCAGAATAGATGAGATGTCAGAATAGATGCGAAATCGGAAAAGACGTAGAGCAAAATTTGATGGACGAAGGAATCGCGCCAGCTTTCCCAACATCCACTAAGTATTATGTAACATATTTGGAGCACAGAAATGAATGTGTGCTAATTTCCAGGTTATAAGTCTCGTATAAGAATCCTTTATTGCAGGACACGCCGCGGAAATCTAATGCATATGTTTTTTTTTAAACTTAGCTCATCTCATCTCATATCATCTCATCTCATCTCATCTCATCATGTTCCTCTTGTACTTTGCGGTGTCGAGGTGAAGTATAAACAGCGGGAGAGTGCCCACTTATGGGCTTCATGTATTGATATTCCCATGGACTCTGTTATTCCCTGCGTCCATCGTTTACGTGGTCGGCCTCTTCCTCTACTTCCCTCTCGTCTGTACATCATTGCGTGTTGTGGTATACTGTTAGTTGGTAACCTACTTGCATGGCCAAACCATTTGACTTGCTACCTTCTAATAAAATCTAATGCAGCTATAACCCCCACTTTAGTCCTGATTTCTTCATTTCTGATCTTATCTCTTCTTGATACATTGAGTATTCTTCTCAGGAATCTCATTTCTGTTGTTGTGAATTTTCTTTTCTCTTTTTCTTTTTTAACTTAGCATGTTGTCAATAAATGCGTACTCCGCAACAAATACATACTTTTGAACTTTGTGAAAATTCTGTAATTCGTCATGAAAAGGTCACCTAAACATCCTCTTTTATCTAATACATTTCTGGGTGGCCGAAGACGATAGCAGGGAGGAATATCATCAATATAATTGACTCAGGATACACGGGGCCGAGATCTATGAAGATACAAGAGCGCCTACGACACAAGGAAGGCACATGATGTTAAAGTAGTTAGAACATGGAACAAAGACTCTAGAAATATGCAGATACAACAGGATAGATCGAATTTCACGGAAACAACTGTCGTGTGTATAAAGAATGAATGTCGTAGTAGTTATTTGTTCTTCTTTACCACTTTAGTGTCGTCCCTGGAGTGAGGGAAATCAACACCCACATTTGTTTTAATTCAATATCTCTATCCTGGAGATATCCAGCAGACTCCGTCCACAACACTCCCTCAATCTGAAGACACCTTCTTCTCACTCTTACTCACCCCTGGATCATGCCCCCTCTCATTCTTCCCCAACATAACATACTTGACAACTCTAGCTTCAACAAATAAAAACAAGAAATTTATTAAAGCAAAGAGTATATGTAGGAGAAGTGTGTGTGTGTGTGTGTGTGTGTGTGTGTGTAAGGTGTAGAATGTGTGACGTGTACTCTAAAGTGTATATAGACTCAGATCAGTGTTCAGGAGTAAGTCATTCTCATCACTGTGCTGAGAACACACTAGCACCATGTATTCCAGACAAGCAACCTCACCCAGGTGATGCTCCTCCGGTCACGTGAAGACTTCCTCCGTTGTCTCTTGAACCACTAGGATGCTTGGACATCCATGACAAACACTGTCTAATGAGAGTCTTCAATCTGATTTACATTATGAATTTCCTCTGTTATTTAACTGATTGTTAATCAGAAAATTATAACCCTATTGTCACTGTTACTTGGGAAATCTTAATGGATCTAGTGTCACTGGTTGTAACGATTCCCCATATTAACACCACAATCTGAATGTTCTAGGTATTTCTATAAATTTGTATGAATGTTCCTGGTATCAGTAGTGTATTTATACAATGTTCTGATTGTTCAGTGATACAACTATCACTTGCTAAACATAAATCTCATCAGCATGTCCTGCTCAGCAGAAGCCAGGTTCCCGCAAACCAACTTGGGTATAAGCCCAATGTAGCGGCCTCTCAGCAACTTCTGTCTTCAAATTCTGAGCCATCATCTTCTAAATTGTGTTAGCTTCCCTGTTGAATATTAGAGCACACCTACGTGGACCTGTAAATGGAACCTGTAGAATAGAGAATACTATGGTGAGGGCAACTCAATCCTGACCGGAATTAGGTGAGTGTAGGCCAATAGCAGCACTCAGATCTATAACAGAGATCCGATCTCTGTCATACGGCCAAATAACTCATCATATGATCTGAGACATGGCAACACCAGGAAAGAATAAAGGAACGGGTAGAAACCCAGCAGATGCCCTACTGGAAGATCCTACCATTTCACATTCCTCTCCCCCCTCTCAACCATCTTTAATCTCTCTATTCCACTACATTGTCCTCAACTCCCTGAGTAAAATGATATATCACTCAAGCTAGTTGAAGTCACACAATAGGATACTAGTGCCGACGCTCCTATGATACTTTCTAGCACCGCACTTATAGAACATTCTATCACTAATCATAATACATTATATCACCACACCTATAATACATTATATCACCGCACCTATAATACATTATATCACCGCACAGTACTGTACTCTATTCCTAATCATACTCTAAGTTAGATATGATTAATAGCCTACCATATGCCTATTCCGGTTGCTAATCGAAACTAGGCAATCACAGACTGGATCTATGTCCGCCGATAAAGATAAACAATTTGACACCCTAGTTTCTTTCATTGAACACAACTCGGAAAACTGCACCGATCATTCCCACTTCAGAAATCTTGATCAACTAACTCCACTTGTTTACCGCAACGCTTTTTATATTGGGCTGGAGTGACGTCACCAAAAAGTCTAGACGCTGATCCGTCCAGAATCTGGTTTCCTCCTCCTGTTCTAGACTAACTGGAGTCAATCCGCCGTCAAATTTGCTTTCATTTGGGGAAATTCTTTGTCCCGTACATCAATAGTCCAGTCTGTCTGTGAACCACAGAATTCTCCACATCACAGAATCCATCCCACGTCTGTCCAGACTTTCCGTCTAGCACTTCAAAGGCTACTACCGCCTTGGCAGACGTTTGGCGTTGTTATTCGTTTCTCGAACAACCCACATCATAAAGATTCGCCGACCAGGGGTAGACATTTTGACGCGACGTATCTTGTTTCTCAGTTAGAAATGCCGATCGTGTGTAGACAGTTTTAACGACGTATTTTTCTCAGTCTGTAAAACATCAAAGGGTTGGTTGTTTTTGCAGACTAATGTCGGGTCTTGTTTGTCATCGATCGCAACTAACAAGTTTATTTTCCGTGACAACAACAGCAAATAAACATAGAAGCCCTAGAGAAACTGGGATAACTAGAAATGTGCAGATACAATAGAATAGATCGAATTTTATGGAAACAACAGCAAACAAACATAGAAGCCTCAGAGAAGCTGGAATAACTAGAAATATGCAGGTACAACAGAATAGATCGAATTTTATGGAAACAACAGAAAACAAACATAGAAGCCCCAGAGAAGCTGGAATAACTAGAAATATGCAGGTACAACAGAATAGATCGAATTTTATGGAAACCACAGCAAACAAACATAGAAACCTCAGAGAAGCTGGGATAACTAGTCTGGTATGACCACACTAAAATACACGACCTCCTTTAAAAACAAAAAAAACAACACAACAATACTGGAGACGAAGCTTAAGGCAGTCGAGCATGAGGTAAACAGCAAAACAAGTGAGAAGATAACATTGTGAAGATGGAGGAACAGCAGTTGACCCGAATGTAGCACCGGGGCAAGAGAGATAACTTGGAGATTCTTTACAGCCAATCTGCATTGTGGAGACAAGCACTGAATTGATTGTCCGTGCACTTTTCTCAGTTCCATAAATGACAATTCATGATCATGTGTAATTCCACCTGTTCACAACTTTTCCTGACCTTTAATTTAAACATGTCCAGAAGAGGTATTTTCACCAATTTTTCGCCACTATTCAGAAACAAACATCTAACATCTGAATAGTTTTGTTTACATGTCTCTAGGAACCTTGTTCTGTTCAGTGTAGGCGAACACGTTATGCATTATTTAAGCCACTAGAAGAATCAATGTGAGCGTATATTTTAAAAGCCAAGTGTATTAGACCTGCAGATTTCTGTTCTCGCTCGAGTGATTTCGTTATCCATGTGATACATGAGGCAGAATGTGCACTTTGCCAGTACAATACTTTCTAGAGTGCACGTTGGCTCAACTATCATTGCAGACAGGCCTTTGATATAACACGGGGCACGGATTCACATGCATTGATTGACAGCCATAGAAAACATAGGTAGGAAGTTAACACTTATATGACACAATAGACAATGAAACAAACAGAGCCCTGATGACTGAATCTGACAAGTTTGAAGCCAGTTGTGTTCAAGACTTTCAATTTTTCCATTGTATAGTGTGTTCTCAAATTTTTTACCTGTTTTCTTTACCTATCAGCACCTTTATTTTACCGTTGATCAATTCTCTATTAATGTATTTATGTGTAAAATAGTCAGCGGTTTCGTTGTTATTGGGCTGCTGGTTGAAAATATAGTAACTGATGAAACAACTTATTGAAGAAGGCTTGAACTTGGATTTAAGTATGGTTCCTGGACGCATCAGAGGAAGAGTCCGACATGTTTACAACCAGAGTATTACTGTACCGATCAGCGCCTACACCATATAACATCTGCCGAGGGATACTGATCTTCTGTGGGCGTGCCCAGAATGTTGGTGTACAACCAACATGAAGACGTGTAGTATCTTAATACTAACACAGATATTGCCAGTAGAGAGTAGAACCAGTATGAAGATTTGTAGTATCTTAATACTAACACAGACATTGTAGGTAGAGAGTAGAACCAGTATAAAGATTTGTAGTATCTTTATACTAACACAGACATTGTAGATAGAGAGTAGAACCAGTATGAAGATTTAGGATCCTAGCCGGTGCTACCGAGTTCGTGCACTGACCTAGAAACTCCGGACTTGGGCTTGAGTTAGGAGTAGAACGGAGCACTTATGGGTTACACGCGTGTGCCGTGATGTTGATCCGTCGACTAAACTAAACTAAACTATTATGTCCGGAATCGCAGTCTGTGCAGCTTTCCCTGTCACACCAATCTGTACCGAACGTTCATTAGTTACTGCATGCGTGGTACATTAGCGTGTTCTCCTTCTGTCCCAGCCGGTTGTTGCATCTCTGTGTACATTCTGATTGTTAACACCACATCTCCCAGGGTTGATTATCTCTATGTACATTCTGACTGTTAACTCCACATCTCCCAGGGTTGATTATCTCTGTGTACATTCTGACTGTTAACTCCACATCTCCCAGGGTTGATTATCTCTGTGTACATTCTGACTGTTAACTCCATCTCTCACAGGAAGTTGGTGATTATCTCTTTGTACATTCTGACTGTTAACTCCACATCTCCCAGGGTTGATTATCTCTGTGTACATTCTGACTGTTAACTCCACATCTCCCAGGGTTGATTATCTCTGTGTACATTCTGACTGTTAACTCCACATCTCCCAGAGTTGATTATCTCTGTTTGCATTCTGACTGTTAACTCCATATCTCCCAGGAAGTTGGCGATTATCTCTGTGTACATTCTGACGGTTAACTCCATCTTTCTGAGAAAGTTGATGATTATCTCTGTGTACATTCAGACTGTTAACTCCATATCTCTGAGAAAGTTGGTGATTATCTCTGTGTACATTCTGACTGTTAACTCCGTATCTCCCAGGGTTGATTATTTCTGTGTAAATTCTTACTCTTAACCCCATCTCTCCCAGGAAGTTGGTGATTATATCTGTGAACATTCTGACTGTTAACTCCATATCTCTGAGAAAGTTGGTGATTATATCTGTGTAAATTCTGACTATTAACTCCATCTTTCCCAGGAAGTTGGTGATTTATCTCTGTTTACATTCTGACGGTTAACTCCACCTTTCTGAGAAAGTTGGTGATGATCTATATGTACATTCTGACTGTTAAATCCATCTCTCCCAGAAAATTGGTGATTATCTTTACGTACATTCTGACTGTTAACTCCATATACCAGGAAGTTATCACCGCTGCGCATATTCTGACGGTTAACTCCATCTCTCCAAGGAAGTTGGTGATTATCTCTATGTACATTCCGACTGTTAACTCAATTTCTACCAGGAAATTGTTACGTCCTCTCCGCACACATTCCAACTGTTAACTCCGCCTATAACACAGTGTTATATTGTAATTGTTTTGTCTCCCAGCGAGGCTCTGGCCTAGTGACAGTGCTCGTGTGTCACAGTTCCCAGGCACGCCCAGTCCAGGGTCCGGAATCAGTCGCAGACTATTTGGAAGCAGGCCGCCTTGCGTTTATTTCTACAAGATGAGCGTCGGTGGTTAGGAAAGTGGTGACAGACTCCATCCAACCATCATGTGCCACGCCGGCAAGCGTGGGTGGTCGTTATTCGCCATTTCACTCGATTACCATACTCGTGGATCAGCTCAGTGTTCTTGTCTCTACCATGCCACGTGGTCAAGCCATCCAGGTACTTACTTCTCTGCCTTCCCTTTGTTCTCTTCCCCTCGATCTTGCCAGTTGTCACCAAGTTCTCCAATTTATTTCTTCTCATAACATGTCCAAAAAATGTTGACTGCCTATGTCTAATTTCTTTAATCAATTTCCGATTTTCTTTTGTTTCTTGTAGGACTTGGTCACTGGTTTTTCTGTCTGTCCATTTGACAAATTACTAAACGTAACAAGTGTCTAGTATACCACCAAGAGCCAAAAAGTAGCCAGGTTGGTTGTGACGTCCTAATATGGAGGTAGCTGTTTTAAAGTATCAGAACGTGTAATCCTAATGTAATAACTGCTTTGGGATAGAAAGACCTCCTAGGACGTGTTGCGCGTTTGCGTAAAATAGCTTGTTTGTGTAGATACTATTTGCATGTTTAAATGTGTATTATAGTTGAGAAGCCTGCAGTTACCACCACCACTACCATTATCATGTAGCAGATCGTCTGCAGTACGTGGTTGTCTTCGCGGTCAGCCGACAAGTGTCTTGATCTCTTGCCATGTCTCCTGCCTCATGCTGCCTTGTTGGACAGGACCAGCACATTACACTTATATGCCGGGAACCCATGGGCGCCTTTCTGTGTTCATCTGTGTACTTTTGTATGGGTAGCGCGGCAAAGAACAAGAATCCTCTTCTGATGTGTAACCTGAACTTAATTGAGTTAAAGTGGCTGCTCAAGCGAGTCTGTCAGTCATATGAGGCCTAGCCATGTCAGTGTTGCTGAAATCAAATTCCTATTAAAGATACACATGTCACGCTTCCATTAGTGCGTATGTGTGCGACTGGTTCACTTACGCTGAAAGCCTGATCAAATAAACAGGGGTCCCGACAAACACGTCATTGTTATGGAAGACTTATCGCGGAACTCTTGCCAGCGTTCGCCCAGACATACCGACAGAAATAGGACCTGTCCTTTGTGCGACTTGGCTATCGATGCGCTGATGCTCAGTCAAGTTTCACCTAGTTTACATACCTACACGTTTACTTTACCGCCTAAACATGACTTGTATAGAACGCCATGTTTTCGGTGTGATAAACTCTTGTCAACCCGGGAGGGGTACAGCATCAGATGTGAATAGATTTTAATCTCTTATTATGTATTTGAAATCGCGCAAAACTTGCACTAATAATCAGCACAAAGAAGCAAATAAATACCATAGAATTGCTCTGTGTACTCTGGAAAATAAAGCCATAAGTCGTTTTACTAGTGTTCACCCATACATTTATCCAGGGTACACGTCAGCGTATAGTCTACATTTAGACCTCCAGTCAAAGTTCACAAACGTATTCACATGTCACAACAACATAATATTGCATGATGTGATAGACAACGTTTACTGCATCTCAGCTAAGCGGCCATACCAGATAGCGGCACCAGTTAGTTAGTTAGTTAGTCGACAGATCATCCTCATTGCACATCGACCCATTCAGTCCATAAGTGCACGGATCCCCTCCTCAGCAAATCCCGCAGCGTGTAGCGGCTAACGACACCAGTTCTATGTTGGTTTATCAATCTTCTTTGGCTTCATGCGTAGTGTTCTGGTTTAGCGACCCCTCTTTTAATTTGCCGTTCTCGCAGTCTGGCCATGGTTGTAGATTCACAATCATCACTTGGTTCTCTCAAAAGTCTGGCTTCTCGTAGAGCATTCAAAATGTCAGCCTGGTCCATGGCGCGTCCGCCCTCCACAGTAACCTTACCTGAGCTCTACCAGAGTGTATAGGGACAATGTGACGTATTCTGTCACGCTGAAGGAAACCAAAGCGCAGCCATTGTGACAGAATAGACCAGATTTCTCTTACACATACACCATGCATCAGACACCGAGCTATCGTAATCAACAGTTTAAAACATTTCTGTTACTGTTTCTTCTTGAACCTCAGTTAAAGAGGTACACATAATGTGCCAGTCTATATCAATGTCTTACAAGAAATTGTGACAATCACATCAGCAGTATATACTGCCATATTAATATATGTCAGTTACTGTAAAAGTGACTGTTGTACAAATACTATGTCGAAAAAAAAACTCCGTAAAATATATAAGCGTGGATTGATACCTTTGAAAACATTTGCCACATCACAACTGGCGTATACATTGTTGCCATGTTGTACAATCACTTAGTTACATCTGCAACAGCGAACGAAAGAAGACAAAGTTACACCTGTAATCAAGTATAGGACAAGGATCTGACTTTATCGGGCTCCCAGCTTGAACGACTTGTGAGCATTCAGAATGAAGAGTTAAGACGCGTCTGTAGTTGTACAAGATATACCCCTATGTTCAGGCTATTGAGGATAAGATTCAGACATACACCAGCCACACCAAGGCCGGCACGTGTGTAACTGCTGACAAACATCATAATTTACAAATATATATATATAGACCACACCAAGGCCAGCACGTGTGTAACTGCTGACAAACATCATTTACAAATATATATATATATATATATATATATATATATATATATATATATATATATATATATATATATATATAAAAAAGGATGTGCGTATCTCTGTCTGTATGTCCTTTATACGCTCGCGAACGGCCCATCCGATTGAGATGAAATTTTCTACACGCCTTCCTTTCATTCCAGAGATGCCAACTGTCGTATTTTTTTTTTCTTCTTCCTCCTCCTCCCTCCTCCCTCCTCCCCCTCCCAAAATACGTACGTCCAGGAAATGGTCTTCTACATAGACACTTCTCTCTGAGGTCCGCGATAACATCGGGAACGAGAACTTATATGACTACTTATATAAATTAAATGAGATGCTTCACACCAGGAGCTGTGCGATGCCGGGCCAGGTCAGACAGACAGACAGACAGATAATCGGTAACGGGAACGGGAACTTATATGACTACTTATATGAATTAAATGAGATGCTTCCCACCAGGGACTGGGCGAAGCCGGGCCGTGTCAGCTAGTATATATATATATTAGACCACACCAAGGCCGGCACATGTGTAACTACTGACAAACACCATCATTTACAAATATATATATATATATATATATATATAGACCACACCAAGGCCGGCACGTGTGTAACTGCTGACAAACATCATCATTTACACACACACACACACACACATATATATATATATATATATATATATATATATATATATATATATATATATATATATATATATATATATATATATATTAGACCACACCAAGGCCGGCACGTGTGTAACTACTGACAAACACCATCATTTACAAATATATATATATAGATCACACCAAGGCCGGCACGTGTGTAACTGCTGACTAACACCATCATTTACAAATATATATATATAGACCATACCAAGGCCGGCACGTGTGTAACTGCTGACTAACACCATCATTTACAAATATATATATGTAGACCACACCAAGGCCGGCACGTGTGTAACTGTTGACTAACACCATCATTTACAAATATATATATATAGACCACACCAAGGCCGGCACGTGTGTAACTGCTGACTAACACCATCATTTACAAATATATATATATATAGACCACACCAAGGCCGGCACGTGTGTAACTGCTGACTAACACCATCATTTACAAATATATATATATATAGACCACACCAAGGCCGGCACGTGTGTAACTGCTGACAAACACCATTGGCACCTTGCCGTCTTGACAGACGATAGTTTGTGCTTTAAAAAGGCATAATAACTTTTAACTATGGCGGTAGCGAGTGTGACTGATAAGGCCAATTTGCGCTGTAAATGTCCGTTCACAGTGGGTGCATCTGAACACGTGGTCATTTCCACCATCATGCACCATCTTACGTCTCAAACGCTTGGTGTGTGACTTTTCTGCAATAATTTTCTCCTTTGACTTTATTCCATTTCTGATATTTGCCCTCCATGCAACACGTTCAGCGGCGACTTGCTCCCAATGTGCATTATCAATGCCTGTATCAATCATGTCCCGCTTACACACATCTTTGTATCGTAGTAGAGGCCGACCCTGAGATCTCTTACCCATCTGTAATTCACCAAAAAAGATATCCTTTGGTATTCTACCATCATCCATCCTCCTAAGATGTCCTATCCATCTAAGTCTACGAAGACTGAGCATGGAATAAACTGTCACACAACCTGATCTTTCCAATACTTCAGTATTTGTGATTTTGTCTTGCCACTTAATACCAAGAATTCTTCGCAAACACCGCATATGAAAGCTGTTTAAATTGTTCTCTTGGTGTGAGTAAGTTGTCCAGGTTTCACTGCCATAGAGAAGAGTACTAAGGACACAGGCTTGATAGACAAGGACTTTTGTTTTGGCAGTAAGCTTCCTGTTCTCCCAGACTCTTTTTCTTAACCTGTTCATTGTTGTTGCTGCCTTACCAATCCGGATGTTGATTTCCTGATCTAGGGATAATTTGCTATTAACCACTGATCCTAGATATGTAAAATGGTCTACTATCTCTAGTTCAGCGTCGTCAATAAAGATTGATGGTACCCCATGTGCACCTTGTGACATAATCTGTGTCTTCTTTTTGCTAATTGTTAAACCAAATTCAGAACAAGCATTGGAGAATGCAGATAGTAGACATTGCAATTCTTCCTCAGAGTGGGTCGTAACTGCAGCATCATCTGCAAAAAGCAACTCTCTGATCAGTACCCTCCTAATTTTGGCCTTAGCCTTCAATCTCTGAGCATTGTAGAGGCCGCCATCTGAGCGTGAGTGAATGTATATACCACCATCCTGATCACGAAATGCATATTTCAGTAGAAGTGAAAAGTATATTCCAAAGAGGGTGGGAGCTAGTACACAACCTTGCTTAACTCCACTCTTGATTTCAAATTCTTCAGAAGTTGCACCATCAAACTTGATTATACCCTTCATGCCTGTGTGGAACGATTCCACAATGGACAGAAGAGTTGGTGGGCAGCCAATCTTCTTTAGTGCCCTGAACAGACCCTCACGACTGACCAAATCAAATGCCTTTGTGAGGTCGATGAAGGCAATAAACAGTGGTTGATGCTGTTCACGGCATTTTTCTTGCATTTGTCGCAATGAGAATATCATATCAGTGGTAGACCGGTTCTGTCGAAAGCCACACTGTGACAAACACCATCATTTACAAATATATATATATATAGACCACACCAAGGCCGGCACGTGTGTAATTGCTGACTAACACCATCATTTACAAATATATATATATAGACCACACCAAGGCCGGCACGTGTGTAACTGCTGACAAACACCATCATTTACAAATATATATAGACCCCACCAAGGCCGGCACGTGTGTAACTGCTGACAAACACCATCATTTACAAATATATATATATAGACCACACCTAGGCTGGCACGTGTGTAACTGCTGAAAAACATAATCATTTACAAATATATATATATATATAGACCACACCAAGGCCGGCACGTGTGTAACTGCTGACAAACATAATCATTTACAAATATATATATATATATAGACCACACCAAGGCCGGCACGTGTGTAACTGCTGACAAACATAATCATTTACAAATATATATATATAGACCACACCAAGGCCGGCACGTGTGTAACTGCTGACAAACATAATCATTTACAAATATATATATATAGACCACACCAAGGCCGGCACGTGTGTAACTGCTGAAAAACATAATCATTTACAAATATATATATATATATATATAGACCACACCAAGGCCGGCACGTGTGTAACTGCTGACAAACATAATCATTTACAAATATATATATATATATAGACCACACCAAGGCCGGCACGTGTGTAACTGCTGAAAAACAATCATTTACAAATATATATATAGACCACACCAATGCCGGCATGTGTGTAACTGCTGACTAACACCATCATTTACAAATATATATATAGACCACACCAAGGCCGGCACGTGTGTAACTGCTGAAAAACAATCATTTACAAATATATATATAGACCACACCAATGCCGGCATGTGTGTAACTGCTGACAAACACCATCATTTACAAATATATATAGACCACACCACAGGAGAACAAGAATTGGGCGACGGAGGTCAGGAATGGCATGATCAGAGAATACTGTTGGAAGGGTTACTGCAGTAGCATTTGTTGAGTTGAGTTGAGTCAAGAACCGACATCACTGCACTCAAGACATTCCCATACGTGCTCCGTCCCCTCGTTCAACAACCAGCGAAGAGTCATACTACTAATCGTACCCACCGCTATCTGATTAAAAGTTCTCCTGGTCTTCCCTCTCAGTTTCCAGAACCCCTGCAGATCCCCCGCAATCTCATTCTTTCCACATATGGGTTCTCAATCTGTTCCTCCACATTCTCCACCTGGTTACACAAGCGCACCACCACCTCCCCCTTGTCCGTAGGCAAAATTCCACCAAGAGGTGCATTCTCTGCTAGCCTATCAGCCTGTTCATTCCCTCGTACACCCGCATGGCCAGGGCAAAATATCCATACAATTCTCACGATCTGTGACCTCTGAAGCGACGAGAGCCATTCCACACGAAAAATTCCTTTCTCCACCTTGCTAAGCAGTAGCATTTGTACTTGAGCAGAATAGATAAACTGGCAGTAACAGTAACACTACCATCAGGTGTTTATCAAAAGTGGAAGAGATTGCTACGAGCGGTGCGAGGGACTGTACTTCTGGGCATAACACGTGATATATTCTAAAGCTGAGGTTGATGGTGTACTAGTATACACTGACGGTTCTGTGCTGCGTGGCCACAAATTAGGATGGGGGTTTCCGGTCAGTGTGAGAGGCAGTTATTATCGAGATGAACGGGCATATCTAATCATAACCTACAGTGTGAGAATGAAGATGGAGGACACCGCCGTGGCAATGAAGCGGGTTTCAAATACTTCACAGACAAAAAACGATTATAGTATGTCCACATTTGTTTGCCGCAATATAAACATCCATATCTCAGTAACCAACTGAGGGAAAATTATAAGATTTAGTGTATAACCTTATCATTATGTCCACCCAACAAAAAAATTTTTTGTTCTGGAGATTTTACAGCAGATTTCAAAGTTTGTTTATATGCGGTATATAATTTACGGGTCTGAGATTAAGTCCATCATTTTAACAGTATTACAGCTTCACCAAGACACCCCCCCCCCGCTTTATTTGAAAGTTTCTCGTGGTTTTCGTTTTGGCACAAACAGCGCGAAGTTAAATGGGATTGTTCAGAGGTGTCTCCAAATGACCCGGCCCGGCATCGCCCAGCTCCTGGCGGGGATCTATCTATCTATCTATCTATCTATCTATCTATCTATCTATCTATCTATCTATCTATCTATCTATCTATCTATCTATCTATCTATCTATCTATCTATCTATCTATCTATCTATCTATCTATCTATCTATCTATCTATCTATCTATCTATCTATCTATCTATCTATCTATCTATCTATCTATCTATCTATCTATCTATCTATCTATCTATCTATCTATCTATCTATCTATCTATCTATCTATCTATCTATCTATCTATCTATCTATCTATCTATCTATCTATCTATCTATCTATCTATCTATCTATCTATCTATCTATCTATCTATCTATCTATCTATCTATCTAAATATCTATCTATCTATCTAAATATCTATCTATCTATCTATCTATCTATCTATCTATCTATCTATCTATCTATCTATCTATCTATCTATCTATCTATCTATCTATCTATCTATCTATCTATCTATCTATCTATCTATCTATCTATCTATCTATCTATCTATCTATCTATCTATCTATCTATCTATCTATCTATCTAAATATCTATCTATCTATCTAAATATCTATCTATCTATCTATCTATCTATCTATCTATCTATCTATCTATCTATCTATCTATCTATCTATCTATCTATCTACCTACCTACCTACCTACCTATCTATCTATCTATCTATCTATCTATCTATCTGTCTGTCTGTCTGTCTGCCTGTCTGTCTGTCACGAAGACTCAAAGCGGGTCTGTCACTCATGTGTACGTGTGAACAAACTACACAGACAGCTGAACAGATCCTTACAAATGGAAACATGATGACTAAATTGCGGTATCATTTCTGGTCACTCCATACGCACATTAACGCACAGCTATTTGGAAGCATTCAGAACTCAATATAAAAAGCTAACATGAATACTTGTGTACACTTTATTAACTAGCAGCTGAAGAAACAAGAAGGAAATGAAAAATAAGGTAAGAAATATATTCCTTCTACTTTCCTGTTAATTTACAGATTATTTACCCCATGCCTCTGTAAATTCTCTGTCTTTACTAATATTACACATTGCACCCCTCTCGGGATTCTCCGTGGTGAAGTGATCAAGCCGTCTGACTCGGGCTCCGAAGGTTGTATGTTCGATTCCGGGCCGCGTCATTCATTTCACGAGTGCATTTTTTCGGAGACTCCCTAGGGTCGTCGCTGGAGCTACGGAGATCGTGCTTTGTGCGACGCTTTCCGCGCTGCGGAAAGAAACTGAGCCATATGGGATAAAAACCCGGTGCAATGCAGCCGACCCTGTCGATTTTAAGCTACTTCTTTCATTGCACCCACTCCCATACGAATCCGGATACGCCTTTGTATGTCATCTGAATTGGCGTGTCTCCCATTACTGTAAAGATAAATTTGTTAGCGAGAAATCACTAGTTGTTCAGCAAAACATCAAAGGATTGTCGCCGCTTTCGATGATTTAAGTTTTTTTTTTTGACCTATCAAAGACATATTCCTTGGGTGGGGGTAAATATAAGACGGCTGGAAAAATTTCATAACGACAGTTTTCAAAATAATTGATCGTGAATGAAGGCATTCTTTGTGGGACATACTATAGAGTCTGTGACTCTCAGTTCACTCGTCGGAAAATTCAGAATGGATGGCGAGGCAGGAGTGGCTGCCACAATTACAGGTCTCAGACCTCAGGGAATTGGTGTGGATCTTGTGTCCATGTCATACAGGGGTGCGCGCAAGTGAGAGAGCTGATACGTTGGCTGCCAAAGTATCCATTACTGACAAGTGGAAGATAGACGTAGGGGGTATGCAGCGGGAGGTAAGTGACAGCTTTGTACACGATGACACGTCTCTTGATAACAATTATTGATGACGACACGGGAAACGAGGGCTGAAGCATGATTCTAGACGCAGTGATCAAACGCCAGGACGTGTCTGGCTAACCAAATGGCATCAGGGACACACCATTCCACTTCTGCAGAGAGAGAGACCGAGCTTTTCTCTAGTGCAGCGACGTCGATCCGCCTGTTTGTTAACATCACGACAAGGACAAGCAATACTGTAATCTACCATACATATCGCGAGAGATGACTAGGGAGGCTTGGCGTGGGACTGGCTGTAGTCCACAATCCAACCAGCCACGAACAAGTCTACAGAAAACGACAGAAAATAACCAGCCAAGATGAAAGGAGGCTCTTCTCGTGCATTGGTTTGACGCGATGCGTAGAAACCCGTACTGAGTCTGGAGGATGACTTACCTCCATGAAAATCTCCAGAATTGGTACTGCGAAAGTTAAAATTAGGTGTTGATTTGAGAAAGACAGCACGGGTAATAGGGGAAAAATATTACACGATTGGCAGTTGTAGATTATGGGAAACAGAATGGAATGGAGCAAGTAGACCACTTCTAAACAACAGGGCACGAGACCCCGTTGCTGCGAAAACAAAGCCCGTGGATCTCCGTAAAAACTGCATTCGCTAACCGAATAACCGAGTTGGGAAACGAACCCACGACTAAAATAGCGCGGGGCAGGCGACTAGACCACTTGGCCATGTAGACTTTCTAGACCAGAAGTTCCCAAGCTTTTCAAGCAGAAGGCCATATCTACTATTTTCGGTAGTTAAGCGGAGCACAACGTTATAAAATTATAAAACATGTGCAATATCATTTTTACCTTTCTTAACTTTCGTAAACAAACTTCTAAAACTTTAAAGGCAGTCAGTGTCAGTACTATACTGCGGTCATTTTTTGGTTTAAAATCAAAAGTTCATTTAACAATAAATTTTAAATAAGTTTCGAAAATCGCTATTAATGCAATTAATTTACAATTTAACTGTTCTTTATAACCAGTTACTTAAGTTCAGATGCCAGTTTATCAATGTCTGGGCACAAATATGTGGTGCCCAAAGTCATAAGCACAGCTAGTTTACTGTTGGTGAGTCTGGAACGTTGCTTATTATTTTATAACGATCATTGCGGAAAATGACTGCTCGCATCTGTGAGTCGAACCAAAACGACAAATGTATCTCTGGGCGAAAGAACGCAAGTGTTAAAATTGTTCGACAGGCAATAGTCGCCAGAATGAAATCATATGATTAGCTGAAGGTGAAGCAGGCAGCTCAAGAAATTTACATCTCAGTGCAGAATTGCAATTTCAAATCAATTACTTCGTGTTAAAGGTTTTGCTGTAATTGACTGAGCTTGACATCAGGAAATACGAACGGATTTATGAAGACGACAATATTATCCTCCTCTATTGTGAACTCTTGAAATCTTGACTGAAACGAGGCCTCGCGTGCCACTTTCTGACAGCAGGCGGGCCACAAGTGGCCCGCGGGCCGTGGTTTGGGAGATAAAGATGGGGGACACATAGAGATATTACAATAAGAATACAAAAGGTAAAGATAGGGAACAGATAGAGATATTTAAATATTGAGCACAACCCACTACTGGCAACGCCGATCGCATTCCGGCACGAACCTAAGGCCTATCCACGTCAATATAGAAGCACTATACTCGAGTTTCGCTCTCGTTTGAGCTCGTCAGTAGTGCATATCCCTGACAGGATCCGGAAACAAGCCCCGGATCACGCGTGTGAAGCGGGTATGTAACCACGCGGCACACACTGGACACGCCAAATTATCACACCAGAATACCACAACGCTACCCATCGTAGGCTAAGCTCAAGATTGCCCAATCGCCGCGACTGACGTCTGTCAATCGATGTGGACCCGAACGATCAGGACTTCTCACTGGCAAGGAACACCAGGCCTCCTAAATCCAGTGAGCAACGATCAAATTGATTATTTGGTTGTTTCGAGATTTGAAATTTAAATATTGAGCACAACCCACTACTGGCAACGCCAATCGCATTCCGGCACGAACCTAAGGCCTATCCACGTCAATATGGAAGCACTATACTCGAGTTTCGCTCTCGTTTGAGCTCGTCAGTAGTGCATATCCCTGACCGGATCCGGAAACAAGCCCCGGATCACGCGTGTGAAGAGGGTATGTTACACAATGAATATAATATAATATGAATATACACAATGAAAATAAACACTCAGGTATATTTAAAATAAAAGTGCAACAAATGGAAATAGAGTAACATGAGATTATGGATACTTGTATTGAAATAATGAAAATATATACCGCTCAGATTATGCAGTAAAAAGAAATATCTTGAAGGGGCATGGCATGATTGCGATCATAAATTAATAATTTAATATACAAGGATAGTGAAGCATAGGGATATATTGTTATCATATTTTAATGCTGCATCTCCGTCACAATCCTCTTCATTATTTCCATGAGCTGTTAGTTGACGTCTAATGTTCACCCGAAGAGGATAAATTTAGTTGTTAGATGACGTTTAATGTTTGCCCGAAGAAGGTAAATTTAGCTGTTAGTTGACGTTTGATGTTCACCATGAAGAAGATAAATTTAGCTGTCAGTTGACGTCTAATGTTCACCCGAAGAAGGTAAATTTAGCTGCTAGTTGACGTTTAATGTTCAACCGAAGAAGGTAACTTTAGCTGTTTGTTGACGTTTATTGTTCACTCGAAGAAGGTAAATGTAGCTGTTAGTTGTCGTTTGATGTTCACCGAAGAAGGTAAGTTCAGCTGTTAGATGACGTTTGATGTTCACCCGAAGTAGGTGAAATTAGCTGTTAGTTGACGTTTGATGTTCACCCGAAGAAGGTAAATTTATCTGTTAGTTAAGGTTTGATGTTCACCTGAAGATGGCGAATTCAGCTGATAGACGCCGTTTGATGTTCACCCGAAGTAGGTGGATTTAGTTGTCAGGTGGCCTTTTATGTTCATCCCAAGCGAAGAAGGTCATTTTGCTATTAGTTGACGTCTGATGTTCACCAGAAGAAGATAAAATCACATAATTCGTGTTGTGCTTGCATTTGTTCTTATGAGCTATATTGAGCTAATCCTGATATACGGAGTCAGAATCAATTAGCAGACAAGTGAGGAGTTATATGGAAGCTGTGGAGATGACGAGAACACCGTGGACGGACAAAAAAGAGTAATGAAGATATCTTGAAAGAAGTTCACCCATAAATAGATCTAGTTACTCACATCAGAAGACACATTCTTTGGGCGTGTCATGAGAAGGGGAAGGCTGAAGTATGTCGTCACAACGGGAATGTTGGAGGCGAGGAGAAGCAGGACGAAATCGAAAGAAAAGATGGCATCATAGCATTGAGAACCATCAATATCAGAAATGATTGGGAGTACATGAGACAGAAGGTTGTGAACAGACATGGTCACTAACGCCACATGGCATGGACTATAAGAAGATTGGCATTACAGGAGACAGAAGGCTGTGGGCAGACATGATCACCAACGCCACACGACATGGACTATAAGCAGATTGGCAATACACGAGATAGAAGGCTGTGGGCAGACACGATCATCAACGCCACACGGCATGGACTATAAGAAGATTGGCAATGCATGAGACAGAAGGCTGTGGGTAGACACTATCACCAACGCCACACGACATGGACTATAAGAAGATTGGCAGTGCATGAAGCAGAAGGCTGTGGGCAGACACGATCATCAACGCCACACGGCATGGACTATAAGCAGATTGGCAATACACGAGATAGAAGGCTGTGGGCAGACACGATCATCAACGCCACACGGCATGGACTATAAGAAGATTGGCAATGCAAGAGACAGAAGGCTGTGGGCAGACACGATCATCAACGCCACATGGCATGGACTATAAGAAGATTGGCAATGCATGAGACAGAAGGCTGTGGGCAGACACGATCATCAACGCCACACGGCATGGACTATAAGAAGATTGGCAATGCATGAGACAGAAGGCTGTGGGCAGACACGATCATCAACGCCACACGGCATGGACTATAAGAAGATTGGCAATGCATGAGACAGAAGGCTGTGGGCAGACATGATCACCAACGCCACACGGCACGGACTATAAGAAGATTGGCAATGCATGAAGCAGAAGGCTGTGGGCAGACACGATCATCAACGCCACACGGCATGGACTATAAGAAGATTGGCAATGCATGAGACAGAAGGCTGTGGGCAGACATGATCACCAAGGCCACACGGCATGGACTATAAGAAGATTGGCAATGCATGAGGCAGAAGGCTGTGGGCAGACATGATCACCAACGCCACACGGCATGGACTATAAGAAGATTGGCAATGCATGAGACAGAAGGCTGTGGGCAGACACGATCATCAACGCCACACGACATGGACTATAAGAAGATTGGCAATGCATGAGACAGAAGGCTGTGGGTAGACACTATCACCAACGCCACACGACATGGACTATAAGAAGATTGGCAATGCATGAGGCAGAAGGCTGTGGGCAGACATGATCACCAACGCCACACGACATGGACTATAAGAAGATTGGCAATGCATGAGACAGAAGGCTGTGGGCAGACACTATCATCAACGCCACACGACATGGACTATAAGAAGATTGGCAATGCATGAGACAGAAGGCTGTGGGCAGACACGATCATTAACGCCATACGGCATGGATAAGAGAGCACACGGACAGAGAAATGTAAAGGAAATGAAGACGGGGAAAATAGAAACAGGAAGATGTGAAATAAAAGAAAGAGAGTGTTGTTACTTGTTTCTAACAAGCTGTTAGTTGTTACTCTATATAGTATTATGTCATATACTTCCGTTAACATTTTACCATTAACACTATCAGATGAATGTAAATTTGTTACGTTTCCTGCACTGATTGTGGTATATGGGATGACTGTTTAAACTATGTAGAGAATATTGTCACATTTTAATAGCGTTAAGGTTTACTCTGTGTACGTTACAACAGGGATCACGACGAAAACAACGTGATTGATGGTCCGATTAGCTATTCATGGCCATTAAAAGACACATATTTGAAAGGCTACTATAGCTGTCAATAGCTGTAATGTACATGCACAGGACGAAGATACATTGACTTGACATTTCTGTACTTATTTAACACAAGTCGTTAATATCATCGTCATTAGGTGATTCAGTCCTAAGATGGGCATTGATAATTCACTTCACTGTACCCTGTTCTCAGCAGTTTTATTTAGCCCGACATAAGTCCGATGTTCTCACATGTCTATGTGAGGTAGTTGTTAGTTGCCTCTGGGATGTATAATGTAGCTGTTTCTTGCATGTCTCTATGATATAGCTGTTTTTGTATGCCTGTATGATCTAGTGGTTTCTGTATGCCCGTGTGATGTAGTTGTTTCTGTATGCCTGTGTGATCTAGTGGTTTCTGTATGCCCGTGTGATGTAGTTGTTTCTGTGATCTAGTGGTTTCTGTATGCCTGTGTGATGTAGTGGTTGTTGCATGCCTGTGTGATGTAGTGGTTGTTGTATGCCTGTGTGATGTAGTGGTTGTTGTATGCCTGTGTGATGTAGTGGTTGTTGTATGCCTGTGTGATGTAGTGGCTGTTGTATGCCCGTGTGATGTAGTGGTTGTTGTATGCCTGTGTGATGTAGTGGTTGTTGCATGCCTGTGTGATGTAGTGGTTTCTGTATGCCTGTGTGATGTAGTGGTTGTTGTATGCCTGTGTGATGTAGTGGTTGTTGTATGCCTGTGTGATGTAGTGGTTGTTGTATGCCTGTGTGATGTAGTGGTTGTTGTATGCCTGTGTGATGTAGTGGTTGTTGCATGCCTGTGTGATGTAGTGGTTGTTGTATGCCTGTGTGATGTAGTGGATGTTGCATGCCTGTGTGATGTAGTGGTTGTTGTATGCCTGTGTGATGTAGTGGTTGTTGTATGCCTGTGTGATGTAGTGGTTGTTACATGCCTGTGTGATGTAGTGGTTGTTGTATGCCTGTGTGATGTAGTGGTTGTTGTATGCCTGTGTGATGTAGTGGTTGTTGTATGCCTGTGTGATGTAGTGGTTGTTGCATGCCTGTGTGATGTAGTGGTTGTTGCATGCCTGTGTGATGTAGTGGTTGTTGCATGCCTGTGTGATGTAGTGGTTGTTGCATGCCTGTGTGATGTAGTGGTTGTTGCATGCCTTTGTGATGTAGTGGTTGTTGCATGCCTGTGTGATGTAGTGGTTGTTGTATGCCTGTGTGATGTAGTGGTTGTTGCATGCCTGTGTGATGTAGTGGTTGTTGTATGCCTGTGTGATGTAGTGGTTGTTGTATGCCTGTGTGATGTAGTGGTTGTTGTATGCCTGTGTGATGTAGTGGTTGTTGTATGCCTGTGTGATGTAGTGGTTGTTGCATGCCTGTGTGATGTAGTGGTTGTTGCATGCCTGTGTGATGTAGTGGTTTTTGTATGCCTGTGTGATGTAGTTGTGTCTTGCATTTTCAGTTGTAGACCACCATGTTTCATCCGTAACCAAATCAAGACATCACATTTTCTGCACATGTTTCAACAGTTTTATTTTCCACAATTTAAGAATGTATTCATGTGATATCTTGTCTCCCCGGTTTACTCTTGTGGATTCTGCTATAATACCACATCTGAAAGCTTCACAGTTCCCATCATCTTTGCTAGTTACTTTCTGTATTTTAGTGCCATAAAATGCTCTAGTCAAGATATATGAAATTATTATTCTATGTCCATGCTCGGTATTGATTCAACATGGTGTTGGGATATTCTGCCATACATTTCATGGACTGCAAACTCAAAATGGGCTCACAAAGACAAACATTCCCACAAAGACAAATATCCCCACAAAGACAAATATCCCCACACAGACAAATATCCTCACAACGCCCCGTGTGAGTCTCAGTGTCACTCTGTTAGTACAGTAGAGGACCATTTCCCACGTCTCTCGGTGTATAGTTAAATTTTCTAACCCCATAATTGTATAGAACCAGCAAAACTCGATGGGTGAAGGGGTCATTATTACTCCGGATGTCTTCCCGAACATGTGTCGTTACCTATTTTAGGTTTGGTCCACGGTCGGTTTAAAAAAAAAAAATCCTCTTACTTCGAGGGATATTCGAACACATGAGCACTATAATACATCATTATAATTGTTAAGTAACCTGGCTGCTCGTGTAGTCATTACTAGAACAATTGTAAACGAGAATAAGAAGGAAGAAGTGTTCGTGATATTCGTAGTAGTACAAGTACAAGCAAGGAGTCCGTCAGGGCTGCGTGCTGTCACCCTATTTGTTTAACCTGTACGCCGAAAATATAATGAGAAATGTAAGAGATGATATAAACAGGGAGCTAGCTATATGATGCCCTAAATATTGGCGGTCATGACATACCAGAGATTCGGTATGCTGATGATACAGTATTACTATTCACAACACATAATGGCATAGAAAACCTAATAGCCTCAACCCAATTGAATAGTGAAAATCACAACTTATATCTTAACATAGCAAAAACAAAGATAATGCATACAGATAAAACTACTATGGAGAAAGAAATATACATTAATGGGAGAAAATTGGAGGTGGTGGAAAATTTTGAATATCTTGGGTCATTGATTACCAATAATGGTGACACAATGAAAGAAATTAAACGGCGACTATCCATTGCTCTTCAAAGACTAAAACAGATGAATAAATTATGGAGTGGGACAGACAGAACTACAAAAATTAGATTTTTAAGAGCATGCATCTTTCCCATTGCAACATACGCCTGTGAGACATGGACACTTACTAAACAAGCTGAACAGCGCATACATGCCTTTGAATATAAATGTTATAGACGAGTTCTAAGAATATCTTGGGTAAAGAAAAGAACAAATGCATCCATACTTCAAGAGTTGAATATTGAGGAGGGATGGCTATTAAAGACGATAAAACAAAGAAAATTGAAGTATTTTGGTCACTTGAAACGTCACGACAGTTTGGAGAGAACAATAATGGAAGGGTATATGCCTGGGAAGAGAGGAAGAGGAAGACCAAAGAGAAGATGGGTGCAGGATGTGGCGGATGATCTCCAGATGGGTGTATCAGACGCGGGACATCTTGCTTGTGATCGAGAAGTTTTCCGGAAGGTTGTTATGGGAGCGAGGTTCTGCAAAGAACATGCTACTGAATGAATGAATGAATGAATGACAAGTAGGATTAGTAGTAAGAGTGGTGGTAGTGGTAGTAACAGGAGTAGTAGTAGTAGTAGTAGTAGTAGTAGTAGTAGTAGTAGTAGTAGTAGTAGTAGTCACAGTAGTAGTAGTAGTAGTAGTAGTGGTAGTAGTAGTAGTAGTAGTAGTAGTAGTAGTAGTAGTAGTAGTAGTAGTAGTAGTAGTAGTCGTAGTGGTAGTAGTAGTCACAGCAGCAGCAGTAGTAGTAGTAGTAGTAGTAGTAGTAGTAGTAGTAGCAGTTACGATACTAGTGGTATTAGTTATAGTAGTGATAGTATTGGTGGTGGTGGTGTCTGTGTGTGCATGTGTGTGTGTGGTTCTCCCCCCCCCCCCCCCCCCCCATGCATGTTCAGCTACTATGGCCGCAGACCTGATTTCAGCTGGACAAACAGCAGCACCCTTTTTAATGTGTTAGCTCCCTTGTTCAATGATTTTCCATCAATGCTGATTTTATGCCTGGGCTGTTGGGGGTGAGCAGTGTTGTTGTAAATATGCCAGCTTATGCGTCATTTACCACATGCATGATCTTGAGGCAGTTTGTGAACTAACACTGATACCACCCCGATGTTTCAGTTTACATGAAGTATGTGCACAGACCAAGAGACTTTGTTATCATGCTGTATGCACCCGAATACCACACAGTCATTCAGTCACGTGAGTAGACTTTCGTGAATCCTATGTCCACTGATGAGCCCTGTTTGCATTTTTATGTCATATCTGGTTGTGTCAGACACCGTCAACGCTTTTTGAGACGCTGGACAAACAGATAACTTTAAGGACACTTGGGAATCTGCTTCCTTGTCCAGAGTGAACAAGAACATTTTGTCAAGAGCACAAGACATTTGATTAACCACCCAGAAATGTTTCGATCAGTTGATATACACTGGTGGGGATCTTCAGGAGGAGATCGGAGCACCCATGGACCTGTCTGGAGTGTGATGATGATCAATCAATCAATCATGTGCCATGCCGGAAAGCGTGGGCGGTCATGACTCGCCATTTCACTCGATCACCAGTGTCGTGGATCATCTCAGTGTTCCTATCTCGTCCATGCCATGTGGTCAAGCCATCCAGGTATTTTCCTCTCGGTCTTCCTCTTGGTCTGTTCCCTTCGATCTTGCCAGTTGTCACCAAGTTCTCCAATCCATTTCTTCTCATAACATGTCCAAAAAATTTTGACTGTCCACGTTTAATTTCTCTAATCAGTTTACGATGTTCATTTGTCTCCTGTAGTACTTGGTCATTGGTTTTTCTGTCTGTCCATGGTATTCTTTGCATTTTCCTCAGAAACCACATTTCTGCAGCCATCAGATGCTTTTCAGCTTGACTGCTCATTGTCCAAGTTTCACATCCATACAAAAGAACAGGCTCTATGTATCCCCTCAACACTCTTTTTCTCGTTTCAATTGACATCTTTTTATTGGTCAGAATGTTTTTCATCTTGCTAAAGGCTACTGTCGCCATGGCGATTCTTGTTCTAATCTCTTCAAGGCTTCTCCCATCAGATGTTATGACTGTTCCAAGATAATTGTACCGATTCACTTGTTGAAGAATATTTCCATTTACTTGTATATTACATTGTGGCACTTCTTCCTTCCTAGTGACGACCATAACCTGTCTTTTTACAATTTAATTCTAATCCCAGTTGCTCACTGTGTACAACAACCGCATCTACTAATTGTTGCATGTACTGCGCATTGTCTGCAATTAATACTGTATCATCTGCATATCTAATGTTATTGATGTTTCGTCCTCCAATGCTGATTCCATTTATATCCTCTACATTTCTGAAAATATTTTCACTGTATAGTGATGATGATACTCCTCACTAATCTCAAATCTGACTGGGTCTGTGCCCATCAGTTGCTCTTTATTTTATTTATATGCTTTCTTTTTTATTTTTTGACGTTTCATCTCACAGTGTAGCGTAGGCCCTAAACTAACTCGTGCCAAGCCCTTAATTTACTTGTTCCTGGACTGTGGAGCTAAAGTTGTCTACGAGATAAGTTAGCCAGTCTCGGGTCAACCCTCCTAAGTTGTCTTACAACACGCATGGCAGGTTGCAGTGTCAACATTCTTGGCTTCTCTTATAGGCACTGAAACATTCGGGCACTATCTGCATTCAAGTTTGTTCTTATGCAGTCAGAATATAACAGCTGGTATTGTATTCCAAGATATGGGGTAGAGTTTAGAAGAAACATTATGTATGACATCAATATCTATTGTGGTCAATCACCATACATCTGCACTGCAATAACAATAATTGACATTCTGTGATGCATGCTATTGTCTGCTTGTTCTTTTGATATGGACCTGAAGGTGTATGGTGTTTAGAATTTTAAGTTGTTGTTGTTGTTTGTCCATCAAGAATGGTGATGACCATTCATTTCATCCAGTGGGGTTGAGGGTATGCAGCCATGGGTTCTAAGATGGCTGATAAGGCCTATTTTGGCTCGAAATGTTCTTTGGCAATGTGGGCAAAGAATGCTTGACGTTTCTGGAGGAGGATTTCCTGCAGTGGTTTTTCTGTCCTGCCTTTTCTTCACAGCTCTTGCAGTCCTGGTTGCCTCACATATGACTGCACCCTTGCGTAATGATGCACGCCACGAATTTCGGTCTCTGGCTGCAGCCTCCCAGGTGTAATGATGAATTCCAAAAGCATTCAGTGAGATTTTCAGAGTGTCTTTAAAGCGTTTCCTCTAGCCACCTTGGGAGCGTTTACCACAACGCAGTTCGCTGTAAAAAAATTGTTTAGGGAGCCTGTGATCTGGCATGCGAGTCAAGTGACCAGCCCGCCTAGCGAATCTGATTCTTCATCAGTAGAGTGTGGATACTGGGCATGGACGCTCTTTCTAGGACTTCAGTGTCTGGAATCTTGTCTTGCCATTTAATCTTCAGTAGCGTTCTTAGGCAGACTGTGTGGAAGTGGTTTAATTTCCTAGCGTGTCGCTGATAAACAGTCCAGGTTTCACAAGCATATAGCAGCGTGGATAATACAACTGCTTTGTAGACTTTTAGCGTTGTTTGCAGGCTTATACCATACATTTTTGTACACTCTGCCAAAGGCCGCACTGGCCTTGGAGATTCTTGCACTCACTTCGTCATCAATTGTGGCAGCTTGTGACACAGTGCTGCCAATATAGGTGAATTTGTCCACAACACTTAGTCTATGATCATTCACTTTGATATTCGGCACAGTGTGATTATTCCCTGGAGCTGGTTGGTACATAACTACAGTCTTCTCCAAGTTGATATTGAGCCCAAAGTTGGCACAGGCATTTGAGAAAGCTGAAACATTATGTTGCATGTCCGCCTCTGAGTTGGCGTATAGAGCGCAATCATCAGCAAACAGGAGCTCTCTGACGGTGTCGCTGTTAATTTTGGTTTTAGCTTTCAGCCTTCTGAGATTGAGTAACTTTCCATCCATACGGTAGTTGATGTCTATTCCAATGTCGTTGTTCTCGAAGGCATTCATCAACATGGCTGAAAACATGAGGCTGAACAGTGTTGGTGCCAGGACACATCCTTGCTTCACTCCATTGGTGACGGGAAAGGGTTCAGACAGTTCACCATTTTCCTGTACTCTTGCCTGCATGCCATCATGAAATAGCCGCACTATTTGGACAAACTTTCGTGGACAGCCATATTTTGCCATGATCTTTCACAGTCCTTCTCTGCAGACTGTATCAAAAGCCTTGGTAAGGTCAATGAAAGTGGAGAACATTTCGCAGTTCTGTTCCTGACATTTCTCTTGCAGCTGCCTTGCAGCGAAAATCATGTCAACAGTTCCACGTTATTTTCTGAAGCCACATTGACTCTCAGGAAGAAGATCTTGATCGAGATGGGCTGTGAGGCGATTGAGAAGAATTCTGGCGAGTATCTTCCCTGCAATTGAAAGCAAGGAGATGCCTCGGTGGTTGTCTCAGGATTGGCGGTTTCCTTTACGTTTGTAAAGGTGGACTATTGACGCGTCCTTGAAATATTGTGGCATGGTCTCGTTCACCCATATGTTTGTAAAGACTTGGTGAAGCTGCTCTGTTAGGACCGGCCCACCTGCCTTGTATATCTCTGCTGGGATGGAGTCAGGACCAGGTGCCTTGCCGCTGGAGAGTTGCTGGATGGCTTTGTTTACTTCCACTATGGTTGGCAGGTCATCAAGTGTCTCATTGGTGGGAACTTGAGGAAGGCAGTTGATGGTTTCATCATCGAAGAAGGAAGTTGCATTTAAGATGTTGCTGAAATGCTCTGCCCAGCGTTGAAGGATTTCTTTCTTATCGGTGACCAATGTACCCCCATCTGCACTGAGGAGGGGAACTATGCCTGGTGATGTAGGACCATAGACCGCTTTCAGTGAGTCGTAGAAGTTTTTCATATCATGTCTGTCAGCAAAGCCCTGAATTTCATCAGCTTTGCTGCTCAGCTAGGAGTTCCGCATGTGCCGAAGTTTCTTCTGCACTACTCTCTGAATGTTCTTGAAGGCATCTTTTTTTGATGTTGACTTCGGGTCATTCAAATGTGCCTTGAGGAGAAGATGTTTCTCGGCCAGCAATTGGTTGATGTCTTCGGAATTTTCATCAAACTAGTCTTTATGCTTTCTGGGGGCTGGACCCAGGATTTCCATAGCAGTGTTGTAAATTATGTCCTTTAGGGCTCTCCATTCTGTTTCTGTATCCTGTTTAGCTGCAGCATTGGGCTTGAGGCGGTCTTCCAGCATATTTTCAAACGACTGCTGCATTTTCTTGCTGTTTAGGCGGGTGACATTTAGCTTTTTTTGCATTTTCACCCTTTGAGGACGCCGTGGTGGCCTGATGTGAATGTTTATTTTCGAGACAATGAGACGATGGTCTGTCCAACATTCGGCACCACACATGGATTTTGTCACTCGAACGTCTTGTCTGTCACTCCTCCTGACGATGACATAGTCAATGAGGTGCCAGTGTTTCGAGCGAGGGTGCATCCACGATGTCCTATTTCTCATGGGGAGACGGAAAATTGTGTTCGTAATCAGGAGATCATGTTCGGCACATGTCCGAAGGAAGAGGAGTCCATTGCTGCTACAGTTTCCGACTCCATGCTTTCCAATAATGCCACTCCAAGAGGCGGTGTCCGTGCCAACTCTGGCATTGAAGTCCCCAAGGAGTATAAGTTTGTCTCCTTTGGGAACAGATGTTAATACATTGTGCAGGTCCTCATAGAACTTGTTCTTGACATCATCTTCGTTGGTCATAGTTGGTGCGTAGACACTCACAATGGTTGCATGCTTCCTTCCATTCAGCAGGGGCAACTTAATGGTCATAAGCCTGTCGTTTATAGCCTTTGGAAATCCAGCTAATTTGCCGATACTTAATGGCAAATCCCACACCGGATTGGCGTCTTTCCTCGCTTTTCCTTCCACTCCGGAAAAATGTGTAGCCGGCACCTATTTCACAAATTTGGCCTTCTTCTGCAAGTCGTGTCTCGCTCAAGGCTGCAATGTCGATGTTGTACCTGCCCAGCTCTCTCCCGATCAGTGCTGTTCTTCTCTCTGGACCCGACACGCCGTCTCTGTCAAGTAGGGTGCGTACATTCCAAGTTCCAATTGTTAAGGGAATATGGTTTACTCTTGCTTTGCTTGTTTTATCTTTGTTTGTATGTCGACCGCAGTTAGGGTACCCACCAACCGCGGCTAGCTGGTTAGGTAGTGATGGAGCAGACAATGTTTAGGGCTCCTTTTCTAGCCCCTTCCTCATGCTATGGAGGTGAGCAGTGTGTTCCTATAGAGGGCTGCTCAGTCGCTCAGGTGGCTGCCGAATCCCACTGCTGCTCCGGTCAGTAGAAAACGACCATATGGCCTGAGCCGCCTGTGTGCAGGTCTGCGACTACGGCTGCCAGCGTACCCACGCCTGCCGCTTCGCCGCTCGCCCATCGCCACAGGGCTTGAAGGTGATATATGACGTTGGATGAAGAATGACTTGCGCGATGACTTGGATTAAAGTGAGGAAGAGTTGCGCAATTCGTCGACCTCACTCTCTCGCCTGAATCCACCTGAGCCCAGTGGCAAGACAAGTCAAGACGACTGGAGACGAATACAGGTGCAGTGGATGATCAGGGCGCTCTACGTGCCTTGCCGTGCTCATTACGTTCCACAACGCTTTGCAGGTAAATGCCGTCTTGCCCGTAGAATCAGGAATGATTTCTTCCGCGCAGTCTGCCGAATCCTGTCTTCACAAGCTGGGTAGGCATACCCTAGTTTACCTCTTGGTTTGACACCAAATCGGCTACCCATGCCTGGTTTAGCCAGCCTCTCACAGCTGTTGAGAATTTTAAGACTATATTGGTGTACCAACAGATTGCCTGCTATTATTTTGCTATTGATGATAGTGTGCCACAGGTTCACTCCCGCAGGTTTTATAGAGCTTCATTCAAGACTTTTGGCAAGCCTGTTTGTTACACGCCACACATGCGTGACCCATTAAAACTCATGAAGACAGTCTCCAAGGGAAAATGAAGCCTGAGAGATGCAGTACTTAGAACATGTAGATAATTGGTACATGCTATTCCACTCCTCAGTCCACTCTGAGATTACGGGTCAAATGAAAAGTCATCTTGCTGATATGTCAGGATGTTACTGATATTAATTACTGTAGCTATTTCCCCCTAACAGTCCTACCAGTTATTGTTCTATTAACAATCACAGAACAATGACGTTAATAAATCACGCTTTCATTCTGATCAATTATGTTCTTCTTCCCCGGATCACTTTCCCAAATCACAGGCTGTAAAAAGGAATCGCAAAGCACAACATAATACATGTAGATAAAACATAGATCTTTTGACTTCCTGGTTGCAAGATCTCAGTGCCAAGTCATCGCTACTCCCTTCAGACAGAGCTTCTTCGACTTTGTGAAGTGTACTTGCTAAATGCAGGTTGTGAAGGGTCTCGTTTCAAAGCTATATTGTGGAACCCTCAGTTCTTTGCAGGATATACATTCACAACTTTATGATTTATATAATTTCATTTATACATACATTATAAATTAATATAGTGTATATAAAAACAATGATAGCTATGAAAAATTATATTACAAAAAAACAACAACAGGAAGCTCAGCTATGTACAACATATACTATATGTATCATCTCATCTCGTTCCTCTTGTACCTTACGGTGTCGAGGTGAAGTATAAACAGCGGGAGAGTGCCCGCTTATGGGCTTCATGTATCGATATTCCCATGGACTCTGTTATTCCATCCGTCCATAGTTTTACATGGTCGGCCTCTTCCTCTGCTTCCATTTGGTCTGTACATCATTGCTTGTTATTGTATACTGTTAGTTCGTAACCTACTTGCATGGCCAAACCATTTGACATGCTAACTTCTAATAAAATCTAGCCATGCTATAACCCCCACTTGAGTCCTGATTTTTTTCATTTCTGATCTTATCTCCTCTTGATACATTGAGTATTCTTCTCAGGAATCTCATTTCTGTTGTGATTTTTCTTTTCTCTTTGTCTGTCATTGTCCAGGTTTGGCATTGGTAGCATAGAGTTGGTAGGAAGATTGTGTTGTAAGTGCTTTCTTAATAGTTATTGATACATGTTTGTTCTTTAGTATTGGTGCCATTTGTTCAATGAGTTGGTTTGCCTTATTGCATAATATATGTGTATCCCAGTAATAAGCCATGAGAGTTGACCAGGGTTTTGAAAATAAAAGTAAATAAATAAACTTCTATGTTTATGCTGTGCTTCTGCTGGAAGTCAGGTAAAGCACCTGGCCACGGTATGCAGTGCTTCTGCTGGAAGTCAGGTAAAGCACCTGGCCACGGTATGCAGTGCTTCTGCTGGAAGTCAGGTAAAGCACCTGGCCACGGTATGAGTCATATTTGGGTACATGGTGCTAGCCCCATATTTTTACATCAGTCGGCTGTCAGTGGCTAATGTTGCCAATGTCTGTTTACTTGCCAGGAAATGTCCTGGTACACACCCATTATAGACCGGACGTCATAGGCCCTGAATATAAAACTTGATTTCAACCATGGAGACCGTTTGTTATAGGCCCTGAATATAAAACTTGATTTCAGCCATGGAGATCGAGTGTCATAGGCCCTGAATATAAAATTTGATTTCAACCATGGATATAGAGTGTCATAGGCCCTGAATATAAAACTTGATTTCAGCCATGGAGACCGGGTGTCATAGGTCCTGAATATAAACCTGATTTCAACCATGGATACCGGGTGTTATAGGTCCTGAATATAAACCTGATTTCAACCATGGATACCGGGTGTCATAGGTCCTGAATATAAACTTGATTTCAACCATGAAGACCGGGTGTTATAGGCCCTGAATATAAACCTGATTTCAACCATGGAGGATGAATGTCATAGGCCCTGAATATAAAACCTGATTTCAACCAGGGAGGTCGGATGTCATAGGCCCTGAATATAAACTTAATTTCAACCATGGATACCGGGTGTTATAGGTCCTGAATATAAACTTGATTTCAACCATGGAGGCCGGGTGTCATAGGTCCTGAATATAAACTTGATTTCAACCATGGAGGCCGGGTGTCATAGGTCCTGAATATAAACCTGATTTCAACCATGGAGGCCGGGTGTCATAGGCCCTGAATATAAACTTAATTTCAACCATGGATACCGGGTGTTATAGGTCCTGAATATAAACTTGATTTCAACCATGGAGACCGGGTGTCATAGGCCCTGAATATAAACCTGATTTCAACCATGGAGGCTGAGTGTCATAGGTCCTGAATATAAACCTGATTTCAACCATGGATACCGGGTGTTATAGGTCCTGAATATAAACTTGATTTCAACCATGGAGGCCGGGTGTCATAGGTCCTGAATATAAACCTGATTTCAACCATGGAGGCCGGGTGTCATAGGCCCTGAATATAAACTTGATTTCAACCATGGAGACCGGGTGTCATAGGCCCTGAATATAAAACCTGATTTCAACCATGGAGACCGGGTGTCATAGGCCCTGAATATAAACTTGATTTAAACCATGGAGACCGGGTGTCATAGGCCCTGAATATAAACCTGATTTCAACCATGGAGGCCGGATGTCATAGGCCCTGAATATAAACTTGATTTCAACCATGGAGACCGGGTGTCATAGGCCCTGAATATAAAACCTGATTTCAACCATGGAGACCGGGTGTCATAGGCCCTGAATATAAAACCTGATTTCAACCATGGAGACAAATTTACATATTTTGTTGTCATTCTGCTTATTATACCGTAATATATTCATGTAGTGTCACTTCCGCGGTTTATAATTGTTGTGTTGTTGTTGTTTTTTTTTTTTCTAAAGAAGGCCTGCCACTGTAACTTTCTCTGTTTTCCGTAATTGCATTTAGTAAAGATGCTCAATTCTTTGTATGTTTAAATTGTTTACATTTCTAGAACTCTACCACAGTTTAACCCATTCATATATATCTTCTGAAATGCAGCTTTTGCTTAACCCATTCTTCTCTCTTTCACACATCGTACGTCTGATGTTGTATTAGAAGTTATTGACTTGGTTTCATATTTTCTTTTCTATTGTAATAAGACAGTTTGGTGTTATGTTATTTGGGTTATATAAACGTGTGTGGTTTTGTGATATAGAGCCAGTTGATGTCATGGTCAAACACAGGGACATCTGTTGTTGTGTTGCTTGTCTAAACAGCCATGGTCAGACACAGGGAAATCTGTTGTTGTGTTGCTTGTCTAAACAGCCATGGTCAAATACAGGGAAATCTGTTGTTGTGTTGCTTGTCTAAACAGCCATGGTCAGACACAGGGAAATCTGTTGTTGTGTTGCTTATTCTAAACAGCCATGGTCATGACTGATGTCAGTGCGGTCAACGACCTTCTGAAAGATGAGGAGACCAGAATCAAGAGCTTTCTAGAGCGCATCGCGAACAAGCTCAAAGCTGCAGGGGTAACTAGTGTCTTTTAGAATTTGATTCTTGTTGAAATATCTATTGTAATGTGCTACATGTTACTTTTATATGTTAACTAGCTGACCCGGCCCGGCTTCGCCCAGTCCCTGGTGGGGAGCATCTCATTTAATTCATATAAGTAGTCATATAAGCTCCCGTTACCGTTCCCGACTATCAGTCTGTCTGTCTGTCTGTCTATCTGTCTGTCTGTCTATCTGTCTGTCTGACCCGGCCCGGCCTCGCCCAATCCCTTATGGGGAGCATCTCATTTAATTCATATAAGTAGTCATATAAGTTCCCGTTCCCGACTGTCTGTCTGTCTGTCTGTCTGTCTGTCTGTCTGTCTGTCTGTCTGTCTGTCTGTCTGTCTGTCTGTCTGTCTGACGCGGCCCGGCTTCGCCCAGACCCGGTGGGGAGCATCTCATTTAATTCATATAAGTAGTCATATAAGCTCCCGTTCCCGTTCCCGACTATCTACCTGTCTGTCTGTCTGTCTGTCTGTCTGTCTGTCTGTCTGTCTGTCTGTCTGTCTGTCTGTCTGTCTGTTATTAGAAAGAGCACTTGAAAGATCTTTACATCTTCCCCCAACAATTAACTTGGGTAAATGGAGCGTCTCATTTAATTCATATTCGGCCCCTGCTCCGGTTCCCGTTCCCATATAAGAAGCCCGGCCCGGATTCGCCCAGCCTCTGGCAGGGAGCGTCTCATTTAATTCATATAAGTAGTCATATAAGTTTCAGTTCCCGTTCCCGGAAATATGGCGAACAGATTGGAAGAGAACAATCTTCATCCCAATAACTAAATAGGGAGCAGGGGAGGAGGAGGAGGAGGAGGGAAGGAGGAAGGGAAGGAGAGGGAGGGAGGGGGTGGAGGAGGATGAGGGGGAGGGGCAGGAGGGGGAGGAGGAGGAGGAGGGGAGGAGGAGGAAGGGAGGAGGAGGAGAAAGGGGAGGAGGAGGGGGAGGGGGAGGAGGGGGAGGGGTAGGAGGATGAGCAGGAGGGAGGAGGAGGGGGAGGAGGGAGGGGGAGGAGGAGGGGGAGGGGAGGAGGAGGGGAGGAAGAGGGGGAGGGGGAGGAGGAAGTAGAGATGATGGTGGAGGAGGAGGGTGAGGAAGAGGAGAGGGGAGGAGGAGGAGGATGGGGGAGAAGAAGGGGGAGGAGGATTATAACGCATATGCCTGTAGATAACTGTAGCGAAAAGGTCCACCTATTTGAGAAATATGCAACAATTTTACATATATAGCAATGCTATTAGAAGTTATGTCCCCTCGCTATATATACATTATAATGTAAATTAAATATTAAATAACAGTAAGTAAATAACTGTCTGTACACTAAAAAACTATGACAGTTGGCAGCACGGGAATGAGAAGAAGACGTGTAGAAAATGTCATCTCAATCGGATGGACCGTTCGCGAACGCATAAATAACATACATACATACTTACAGACATACATTGTATTTTATATATAAGATGTTGTTGTTATACCTCAATGGATATGAGTTGTTAACTCTTGTACGACTTGAAGAACTGGGGACACACGATGGCTTGGTAACATCTTGCGAAATAACACACGCATTCTGAGCATGCTGTGATATGTTGGTTACATCCTGGTAGACAAACAACACACATTTTGAGCATTCTGTGATGTGTTGGTTACATCCTGGTAGACAAACAATACACATTATGAGCATGCAGTGATGTGTTGCTTACATCCTGGAAGACAAACAACTCACATTCTGAGCATGCTGTGATGTGTTGGTTACATCCCTTACACCAGGTAGGGGTGGGGAAACGACCTTTGGCTAGGCCATGCCAAGGCAGCTCGAGTTCTATAAACGTTACATAAGCAATGATGAATTTCCCACTGTGAGGAGATATGCATTGAAATATGCATTTGTGTTCATAGAAACTTACTTCTGCGAGCAGTTCTTTTTGAAACTTACCATAGGAAAGAGTCAACTGAGGTACTGACCGAAGCAAACACGGAAAAGCAGTTCTGAGTAGCTTAGTCATCAAATACCAGCTAACATCACACACTCACCAAAGTGAAGGAGTTCCAGCCTTGACGACGCCGTCCTGTAAAGGATATGCAACTAACTCTATGTTGAATAGCTCTTCCATTTCTTTCCTGTAGTTTCCTCTAATAAATTTCCTCTCATAGATTTCCTATATTGTTCCCGATATCAGTCTCTTGTTGACTGTCTTATATAGTATTGTATTCCTTATTTCTGTAGTGTGTTGACTGTCTTATATAGTATTGTTACCATATTTCTGTAGTGTGTTGACTGTCTTATATAGTATTGTAGTCCTTATTTCTGTAGTGTGTTGACTGTCTTATATAGTATTGTATTCCTTATTTCTGTAGTGTGTTGACTGTCTTATATAGTATTGTATTCCTTATTTCTGTAGAGTGTTGACTGTCTTATATAGTATTGTATTCCTTATTTCTGTAGAGTGTTGACTGTCTTATATAGTATTGTTACCATATTTCTGTAGTGTGTTGACTGTCTTATATAGTATTGTTACCATATTTCTGTAGTGTGTTGACTGTCTTATATAGTATTGTATTCCTTATTTCTGTAGAGTGTTGACTGTCTTATATAGTATTGTTACCATATTTCTGTAGAGTGTTGACTGTCTTATATAGTATTGTTACCATATTTCTGTAGTGTGTTGACTGTCTTATATAGTATTGTATTCCTTATTTCTGTAGTGTGTTGACTGTCTTATATAGTATTGTTACCATATTTCTGTAGTGTGTTGACTGTCTTATATAGTATTGTTACCATATTTCTGTAGTGTGTTGACTGTCTTATATAGTATTGTATTCCTTATTTCTGTAGTGTGTTGACTGTCTTATATAGTATTGTATTCCTTATTTCTGTAGTGTGTTGACTGTCTTATATAGTATTGTATTCCTTATTTCTGTAGTGTTTTGACTGTCTTATATAGTATTGTTACCATATTTCTGTAGTGTGTTGACTGTCTTATATAGTATTGATATTCTTATTTCTGTAGTGTGTTGACTGTCTTATATAGTATTATAATAATTATTTCTGTAGTGTGTTGACTGTCTTATATAGTATTGATATTCTTATTTCTGTAGTGTGTTGACTGTCTTATATAGTATTATAATAATTATTTCTGTACTGTGTTGACTGTCTTATATAGTATTGTTACCTTATTTCTGTAGTGTGTTGACTGTCTTATATAGTATTGTTACCATATTTCTGTAGTGTGTTGACTGTCTTATATAGTATTGTTACCTTATTTCTGTAGTGTGTTGACTGTCTTATATAGTATTGTTACCTTATTTCTGTAGTGTGTTGACTGTCTTATATAGTATTGTTACCATATTTCTGTAGTGTGTTGACTGTCTTATATAGTATTGTTACCATATTTCTGTAGTGTGTTGATTGTCTTATATAGTATTGTATTCCTTATTTCTGAAGTGTGTTGACTGTCTTATATAGTATTGTATTCCTTATTTCTGTAGTGTGTTGACTGTCTTATATAGTATTGTATTCCTTATTTCTGTAGTGTGTTGACTGTCTTATATAGTATTGTTACCATATTTCTGTAGTGTGTTGACTGTCTTATATAGTATTGTTACCTTATTTCTGTAGTGTGTTGACTGTCTTATATAGTATTGATATTCTTATTTCTGTAGTGTGTTGACTGTCTTATATAGTATTGTTACCATATTTCTGTAGTGTGTTGACTGTCTTATATAGTATTGTTACCTTATTTCTGTAGTGTGTTGACTGTCTTATATAGTATTGTTACCATATTTCTGTAGTGTGTTGACTGTCTTATATAGTATTGTTACCTTATTTCTGTAGTGTGTTGACTGTCTTATATAGTATTGTTACCTTATTTCTGTAGTGTGTTGACTGTCTTATATAGTATTGTTACCTTATTTCTGTAGTGTGTTGACTGTCTTATATAGTATTGTTACCATATTTCTGTAGTGTGTTGACTGTCTTATATAGTATTGTTACCATATTTCTGTAGTGTGTTGACTGTCTTATATAGTATTGTTATCCTTATTTCTGTAGTGTGTGACTGTCTTATATAGTATTGTTACCTTATTTCTGTAGTGTGTTGACTGTCTTATATAGTATTGTTACCATATTTCTGTAGTGTGTTGACTGTCTTATATAGTATTGTTACCATATTTCTGTAGTGTTTTGACTGTCTTATATAGTATTGTATTCCTTATTTCTGTAGTGTGTTGACTGTCTTATATAGTATTGTTACCTTATTTCTGTAGTGTGTTGACTGTCTTATATAGTATTGTTACCATATTTCTGTAGTGTGTTGACTGTCTTATATAGTATTGTTACCATATTTCTTTAGTGTTTTGACTGTCTTATATAGTATTGTTACCATATTTCTGTAGTGTTTTGACTGTCTTATATAGTATTGTATTCCTTATTTCTGTAGTGTGTTGACTGTCTTATATAGTATTGTTACCTTATTTCTGTAGTGTGTTGACTGTCTTATATAGTATTGTTACCTTATTTCTTTAGAGTGTTGACTGTCTTATATAGTATTGTTACCATATTTCTGTAGTGTGTTGACTGTCTTATATAGTATTGTTATCTGTATTTCTGTAGTGTGTTGACTATCTTATATAGTATTGTTATCTGTATTTCTGTAGTGTGTTGACTGTCTTATATAGTATTGTTACCATATTTCTGTAGTGTTTTGACTGTCTTATATAGTATTGTTACCATATTTCTGTAGTGTGTTGACTGTCTTATATAGTATTGTTACCATATTTCTGTAGTGTGTTGACTGTCTTATATAGTATTGTTATCCTTATTTCTGTAGTGTGTTGACTGTCTTATATAGTATTGATATTCTTATTTCTGTAGTGTGTTGACTGTCTTATATAGTATTGTTATCCTTATTTCTGTAGTGTGTTGACTGTCTTATATAGTATTGATATTCTTATTTCTGTAGTGTGTTGACGGTCTTATATAGTATTGTTATCCTTATTTCTGTAGTGTGTTGACTGTCTTATATAGTATTGTTACCATATTTCTGTAGTGTTTTGACTGTCTTATATAGTATTGTTATCTGTATTTCTGTAGTGTGTTGACTATCTTATATAGTATTGTTACCATATTTCTGTAGTGTGTTGACTGTCTTATATAGTATTGTTACCATATTTCTGTAGTGTGTTGACTGTCTTATATAGTATTGTTGTCTGTATTTCTGTAGTGTGTTGACTATCTTATATAGTATTGTTACCATATTTCTGTAGTGTGTTGACTGTCTTATATAGTATTGTATTCCTTATTTCTGTAGTGTGTTGACTGTCTTATATAGTATTGTTATCCTTATTTCTGTAGTGTGTTGACTGTCTTATATAGTATTGTTACCTTATTTCTGTAGTGTGTTGACTGTCTTATATAGTATTGTTACCATATTTCTGTAGTGTGTTGACTGTCTTATATAGTATTGTATTCCTTATTTCTGTAGTGTGTTGACTGTCTTATATAGTATTGTTACCTTATTTCTGTAGTGTGTTGACTGTCTTATATAGTATTGTTACCTTATTTCTGTAGTGTGTTGACTGTCTTATATAGTATTGTTACCTTATTTCTGTAGTGTGTTGACTGTCTTATATAGTATTGTTATCTGTATTTCTGTAGTGTGTTGACTGTCTTATATAGTATTGTTACCATATTTCTGTAGTGTGTTGACTGTCTTATATAGTATTGTTACCATATTTCTGTAGTGTGTTGACTGTCTTATATAGTATTGTTACCATATTTCTGTAGTGTGTTGACTGTCTTATATAGTATTGTTACCATATTTCTGTAGTGTGTTGACTGTCTTATATAGTATTGTTACCATATTTCTGTAGTTTGTTGACTGTCTTATATAGTATTGTTACCTTATTTCTGTAGAGTGTTGACTGTCTTATATAGTATTGTTATCTGTATTTCTGTAGTGTGTTGACTGTCTTATATAGTATTGTTACCTTATTTCTGTAGTGTGTTGACTGTCTTATATAGTATTGTTATCTGTATTTCTGTAGTGTGTTGACTGTCTTATATAGTATTGTTACCATATTTCTGTAGTGTGTTGACTGTCTTATATAGTATTGTTACCATATTTCTGTAGTGTGTTGACTGTCTTATATAGTATTGTTATCTGTATTTCTGTAGTGTGTTGACTGTCTTATATAGTATTGTTACCATATTTCTGTAGTGTGTTGACTGTCTTATATAGTATTGTTACCATATTTCTGTAGTGTGTTGACTATCTTATATAGTATTGTTACCATATTTCTGTAGTGTGTTGACTGTCTTATATAGTATTGTTATCCTTATTTCTGTAGTGTGTTGACTGTCTTATATAGTATTGATATTCTTATTTCTGTAGTGTCTCACCATTGTAGAAGCCAGCGTATTGCACATACACTTAAATCTTCTGGCGCACAGACAGCGGGGTACGGAGTTCATTCCCAACACCGTTGTGTTGGACTTCACCGTTGATATCTCGTTCAGAAAGTAGTGGAAAACTACTGAACGTAGACTTGTCTAGTAAATCACCCATTCTATCATTCTTTACTTTCCCCTTTCAGCACTGATGTTTTGGCTACATCTTTGATTATGTATTAATACAGTTTTTGATCGCCAGGAGTACTCTTCATCATGCCTGAAGGAACTATCCTTTAAGTGGTTTCAACATTTTAAATTATTATTTATACTTTTCTTTTATTTCTGCAAATTGACAATTACTTTTCTGGTCTTTTCCATCTGATTTACCTTCTGAACTATCCCCAATAAATTTAGCAATTCTGTTAATTATTAATGAAATACGCTTCATTCCACATTTAATTTGATTATGACTAATTGATCTTATTGTGAGTACTTGAACTGCTTGTGTTGGTACGTAGAGGAGGGTCTCCTAGCTGTAGAAGATCTATGACATCATGTTATTACTAACAGAGGTAATTAGTTTTATGATATTGAAGGCATCAAAGAATTGATCACTGTCTGCTTGTTCCTTCCTGCTGAATGCATCCTCATGTTTGTGTTATTCATCTAAGTTGTCTATATTTCCTTCAGTAGTTTGAATATGAGGTCAGACAATTTCTGTATACATGTTATTTGCATCAAGGCGTTAATTATCTACTTAAGCATTTTCTATTGCCAGTTCTTGTCATATGATTTCTAACAGTTGGCATTTACTGTATGATTGCTTCTTCAATACATGTTTTGACTGTTTCGTCAATATGTTGTGTATTCCAGAATGTTTGTAGTCACTTGAAGACTTGATCACATGCTCTGCAGTCTCATCAATGTTCATTGACTGGTCCACAGATTGGAGGTAAAGTGAAAAGTGTCGGCGGCAATCCCGGAGAGGTGGTCTGCAAGGTGGCAGACAAGGACAAGGCTAACGTGATTGTGATAGGCTCTCGTGGCATGAGCACCATACGGAGGACAATACTGGGCAGTGTCAGCGACTACGTCATGCACCATGCAAATGTTCCGGTGCTGATCTGTAAAGACAAGAACTAGAACAAGTTCAGACTGCTGACTTGACACATGAGTAGACATCAAACACAAGTTAAAACCACCTAACTCTGTTTATATGCCATTAAGACATATTGGGGATCAGGTGTTATGCACATATTTAATTTCAACAGTACATATTTAAAACGTATTGGTAAGTGCCTCATAAATGGTCTTCATATAGTTCAAATATCTTTATTTGAAGTATAAGGAAACATATTTTGATAAGTGATATATTTTTGCAGCAAACTTTCTCAATTTTGTTCATATTTATATTTACATGTTTAATTTAAACCTTTACGTTGTGCTTTTATTATGTTGTCAGTTTTGGGCAGATATTAAAGCAACATGAACGTAATACAATGTGAGAGTGTCCCGTTGCTACCATTCTCATACTTCAGGAGCATATACAGTACAAACATATATGTTCATTGCTGTTGCTTTTGGGTTGTGCAGATTTTTAAACATTTCGTAACATTTTACATAAAGCAGTGAATTTTGCCAAATGGACAAATATTGGAACTGTTAAGTGAAGCTAATTATGATTTCAACAGTAGTATTGTGTTTCTCCGAAAATATGAATGCTAGCTTCAAAAAGTGCACTAGGGCTTATTTTCGGGGATTGTCAGATGTTGTTTTTCAGAAATAAATATTTACAGTTATTCATGTACACAATTCTACATTTATTCAAATACGGTCATGTCATCTTCTACTGAAACATCGTCATAACTCTCAAAATCCCGAACTCCATCTGATCAATTGTCATTAGAGATCCTAGTCCCACAAACACTGGAGTTTCATGCATGGCAATCATATTGGAGAGTTGGTGTTTACCATCAACAAAGTACTTGAATGTAAGTGCACGTTTAATTACTTCATTCTAGCTGACGATCTTAACTAGGGCTTATTTTAGGGGTAGGTCTTATGCTAACAGAATCCAGACAAATCGTGCTAGGGCTTAATTTAGGAGTAGGTCTAATGTTAAAAAAAATCCTAAAATATCGTGCTAGGTTCCCCCACCCCCTAACTGCATCCTCCATTGTTCCTTTCCCGACTTTTTGCATTAAAATCGCCAACTGTGATGTTTGTTTCTTGTGATTTGATTTGAGATATCGTCATTTCGACTTCATCATAAACTCGTTATATTTTATTATCAATATTGCTTGTTGTTGGTTGCATATACTTATACAATCCTAAAAAATCGTGATCGGGCTTATTTTAGGGTAGGTCTTAATTTGGGGGAAACACGGTAGATAACTTGACATCTAATACTAAACACCAACAAAACCACCTTGTTTCTGTAGTTCTTCTGTTTTCTTCTGGCAAATCAAGAATAATAATAATGTTTGCATATCCTTTACAGGACATCGCTGTCAACATCAGCATCTTTCAGCTGATTGTTGATTTCTTGGCAAGTTTACGCTCAGTAGTTTGCCATTGCTTTCTGAGCGACCGGCTCATATACCCCGTAAGTTACCGACGCGATTCGAACCACTGCTGATTCTCACCGTCGTCACGTTACCTACGAGAGTATACGAGATTACGGAGAAAATTCGCTAACCTCTAGGCCAGGAATATAGATTTGAAGACTTATGAACACCTAAATAAGTATGTTTACCCACATCTCTAGTAGGGACCTGGGACCACACGAAAGTTTGCACCATTTTTTTTTTTTGGGATCTGAAGATGTATTGGTTTTATCAGATAATCCAGATTAAAACATATTTACTTATTTCCCTTGTTAATTGATTATGTATTAATCCAGTTTTACTTTCACAAAGTGATGTACAGAACAAATATGATATAGATATAAAGTGTTGTTGTCATGTGTATTTTGTCACTGGGTCATATAGGGTAAATGTTTGTATAGACCCAACAAAAATATTGTGTAGATCAATCGGGCACGTGATGGGTCATATGATCACAGTCACATGGCTTGCCTTTACTTCCCGGGAGATGTCCTGATACCCTTGTTAGACTGAGTCAACCTGGGAGCCAGGTATATAAATAAATCCACCTTGAAGGGGGTTTCAATACAGACATGGGGCTGGCAGACACGTATTCTAGCCACTGTGCTTCTGTGGCTCCCATTCTAATGCATGCAGGGTCACAGTTCGCTGCACATACATGTTCACAGAAATATGCAGCATTTGAAACCAGAAAATAGTATACCTTCACATTTATAAAATGCACACTAAGATTTTATGTTGAAATTGTTTGTGAAACAGTTCATTTTGAAGATAGAATTATTTGCTGTTTTAGAAGACTGAAATACCGTAGACCCCGAGGTAGACCAAGAAGGCGGTGGAGAGATAATACATATACAGACATACAAGCACTTGGAATCAACGACTGGCAAGAGAAGGTCCACCAGAGAGACGAATGGAGACGGATTGTATCTGCAGCAAAGAACGTCAATGGCTCGGAACGCTGAAGAAGAAGAAGAAGAAGAAGAAGAAGAAGAAGAAGAAGAAGAAGAAGAAGAAGAAGAAGAAGAAGACTGAAATGAGTGTTGGAGCACATAACAAAAATATAAACTAAAACAAGGAAGTAACGGAGCCTTGTGGACACCTTGAGACATGTTGGGTGTATGGGGCTAGCCCCGTATTGCTAGTGGCAATCAGTGATTGATGTGGTTAACGTCACACTGGCTGTAGGAAAAACAGTTCAGGGTTCACAGGAAGTTTGAAATGGAGAATAGTATCTATACACTATTATTTTAATGAATCCATCAATACTACATTCTAAAAACACCCCAGTCGACCGATTTCATAATATTGTCCTAACATCCCTTTTAATTGTATTATATATTGTCATTTTCGATGCAGCCAAGAACTCTCATAATGTTATTGAAGGACCCGCCAATGAAGTACCTTAAAGTACAGAGACACATTTTGTTTTATATATGTTGAGAAATCTGGCCTAGTGAAACTCACTGCCAAGTAACTAACATACACTGTAGGAAATGTGACTCATTTATTGTCGCGGATTAGGCCGGAATGCCTATGCATGGGATACATTTACAGCAGATATTCATTGACACTCATAGAAGTAAAGGAAACAAGATAGAGATCAGAGAACATATTAGTTAATTCATTCATTGGCACCTTGCCGTCTTGACAGACGATAGTTTGTGCTTTAAAAAGGCATAATAACTTTTAACTATGGCGGTAGCGAGTGTGACTGATAAGGCCAATTTGCGCTGTAAATGTCCGTTCACAGTGGGTGCATCTGAACACGTGGTCATTTCCACCATCATGCACCATCTTACGTCTCAAACGCTTGGTGTGTGACTTTTCTGCAATAATTTTCTCCTTTGACTTTATTCCATTTCTGATATTTGCCCTCCATGCAACACGTTCAGCGGCGACTTGCTCCCAATGTGCATTATCAATGCCTGTATCAATCATGTCCCGCTTACACACATCTTTGTATCGTAGTAGAGGCCGACCCTGAGATCTCTTACCCATCTGTAATTCACCAAAAAAGATATCCTTTGGTATTCTACCATCATCCATCCTCCTAAGATGTCCTATCCATCTAAGTCTACGAAGACTGAGCATGGAATAAACTGTCACACAACCTGATCTTTCCAATACTTCAGTATTTGTGATTTTGTCTTGCCACTTAATACCAAGAATTCTTCGCAGACACCGCATATGAAAGCTGTTTAAATTGTTCTCTTGGTGTGAGTAAGTTGTCCAGGTTTCACTGCCATAGAGAAGAGTACTAAGGACACAGGCTTGATAGACAAGGACTTTTGTTTTGGCAGTAAGCTTCCTGTTCTCCCAGACTCTTTTTCTTAACCTGTTCATTGTTGTTGCTGCCTTACCAATCCGGATGTTGATTTCCTGATCTAGGGATAATTTGCTATTTACCACTGATCCTAGATATGTAAAATGGTCTACTATCTCTAGTTCGGCGTCGTCAATAAAGATTGATGGTACCCCATGTGCACCTTGTGACATAATCTGTGTCTTCTTTTTGCTAATTGTTAAACCAAATTCAGAACAAGCATTGGAGAATGCAGATAGTAGACATTGCAATTCTTCCTCAGAGTGGGTCGTAACTGCAGCATCATCTGCAAAAAGCAACTCTCTGATCAGTACCCTCCTAATTTTGGTCTTAGCCTTCAATCTCTGAGCATTGTAGAGGCCACCATCTGAGCGTGAGTGAATGTATATACCACCATCCTGATCACGAAATGCATATTTCAGTAGAAGTGAAAAGTATATTCCAAAGAGGGTGGGAGCTAGTACACAACCTTGCTTAACTCCACTCTTGATTTCAAATTCTTCAGAAGTTGCACCATCAAACTTGATTATACCCTTCATGCCTGTGTGGAACGATTCCACAATGGACAGAAGAGTTGGTGGGCAGCCAATCTTCTTTAGTGCCTTGAAAAGACCCTCACGACTGACCAAATCAAATGCCTTTGTGAGGTCGATGAAGGCAATAAACAGTGGTTGATTCTGTTCACGGCATTTTTCTTGCATTTGTCGCAATGAGAATATCATATCAGTGGTAGACCGGTTCTGTCGAAAGCCACACTGTGATTCGGGGTAGACTTGATCTCCTAGGACTTGAAGTCTGCGCAGAACAATTCTGGCAAATACTTTTCCAACAATACACAGAAGTGAGATACCCCTATAGTTGTTGCAGTCGCTCTGATCGCCCTTGTTCTTGTACAGTGTTATGATGCTTGAATCTTTGAAATCCTGTGGGACTTGTCCTTCACGCCAGCATAGCTCTATTAGCTGGTGGATCTGTATAGTGAGTGTGTCTTGCCCACTCCTGATAACCTCTATTGGAATCCCATCCTTACCTGGAGCCTTGCCAGATGCAAGTTCATTTATAGCACACTTAACTTCTGTTATGGTGGGAAGTGTGTCCAGGTGGTCAAGAGTTGGTAGAGCCTCTATGGCGTTGAGGGCATTATCCGCTAGTTTGGTCTCACTTGAGTAAAGCTCCAAATAGTGCTCTACCCATCTGTCCATCTGCTGTTTCTTATCAGTGATGACTTCTCCAGTCAAGGTTTTCAATGGTGCACTTCTTTTGATCACTGGACCACAGGCTTTCTTTATTCCTTCATACATGCTTCTTATGTCTCCCTTATCACTTGCGATTTGAATGGACTCACATAACTTGATCCAATAATCATTTGCACACTGCCTGGCAGCCTTTTGCACATCCTTCCTAGCTTGCCTTAGCTCACTCAGAGTGTTACGCGTTGGTCTTTCCTTGTTTCTTAAAAGAGCTTTCTTCTTCTTATCAATCAAGGGCTGCAGAGTCTCGCTGTTGGCCGCAAACCAGTCCTGCCTCTTATGATCCACAGTGCCGTAAACCCTTATGGCAGTTTTACAAAGAGTTTCCTTAATTTGACCCCACTTTTCATTTACTGTACAATTTTCTGGTGTATCAGTGAAAGCGTCTTCAAGTTGCTGTTGAAACTGAAAGCACTTTTCAGGATCATGAGTGTTAATAATATTAATCCTGGGGCTAGATTTGTGTTTAGCTGTGTAGATTCTCTTTGGTCTCAGTCTAACCCTTGCAACAACCAAAGAATGATCCGTATCACAGTCAGCACTGTGGTAACTACGAGTCAATGATATATGGTTCAGATGTTGTCTCCGTGTGATGATGAAGTCCAGCTGGTGCCAATGGCCGGATCTTGGATGTTTCCATGTGACCTTATGCATCTCTTTTGTTTTAAAAAAAGAGTTTGTAATACATAGGTCATTACTGGTGCAATGCTCCAGCAGCCTTTGCCCATTTTCATTCATGCGACCGATGTTGTATTTTCCAAGGCACACTGGCCATGAACTCGAGTCCTTGCCCACACGAGCATTGAAATCACCGAGCATATAAATGTAGTCGGATTTTGGAACTGCCTTAATCACAGAGTCTAACTCCTCATAGAACACATCCTTCACATCATCAGAGGAATCGAGTGTCGGTGCATATGCAGTAATAATGGTGGCAAACCCACAAGAGGTTGCCAAGCGCAGGGATAATAGTCTTTCATTTCCTCCTGCTGGAATTTCAATCATTCCCAGTAGCGAATTCTTCACTGCAAAGCCCACACCGTGTTGCCTTTTTTCTGCCTGCCCTTTACCCTTCCAGAAAAAGGTGTAGTTGTTTTCCCTGAGTGACCCTTCCTCAGCGAGGCGAGTCTCCTGCAGGCCAGCAATATCAATGTTAAGACGATTGAGTTCGGCATCAATCACAGCCGTTTTTCTTACATCGTCAATATTGGTCAAGTCAGTGGAAAATCCTGGACACATGGTTCTCACGTTCCAGGTTGCAAGCCGTAGCTTGAGGTTTCTATTTATATGTTTGTTTGTACCTGGTGCATTGGTTTTACAGCCTGCGATTCAGATTTTGTCCTAGCCCCAAGCACCCATTGAAGCAGGCAGGCTGTGGCGGATCAGCACCCAATTGGCTGGGGGCTGCCCAGCTTGAGGCGGGCGGTAGCTGATCAGTGACACCTATAGGTGTCTCCCACCGTCAGAGGCAACGCGTGGCGCCCCATGTCTACGCCAACTGACAAGGACTTATAACCCGTAACAGTTGCCTCTCGCTTTGATTCCGAGACCAGTTAAGACCAGGGATGGAGTTATTGCCTCTCCATAGCACAAAGCCTGGGCTAAAATATAGAGATCATGTGTTGCCCATGCAGCATGATCCCTCTCTCGGCCTGCCTAGTTCACTCCAGAGGAAAGGTAACACCCCTACATCTGGAACAAGACAAGCTGCAGAAGCTGCCGGATCAGCAAAGCAATGCTCTAACTGTCCGCCTGTCGGAGCTTCGATCCTAGACCAGTCGCCAACCAAGGCTTAGGGCCTGGTCTGCCCTGCCATGACAATTTTGTCTTTAGCTTGCATTTCCTCGCACCAGGGTAAGGCTTGTACCCTCCCAATTGCGCTCTTCCGCCCGAAGCCGTTGGCACAATGTGGGGTGTCGGGTTTGGTAAGCGCCGCCCAACGCTCGGCGCTAACAGAAACCAGGTAGTACCGTCTACTGTTATACGGTAGCTCAGTCATATCTGACTAAGACCTGACTCACATATTAGTTAATATTAACTTGACAACTACAGGCACACTTGGATTTGAACCTACCAGCCTCAAATGATAACAGTGTCTCATTGTACCCTTGTTCCCTGGTTAGACACGAGCTCTATGGTAGGGCCACACATATAAAGTGTTGGCTGTAATATCTTTCCTGCACCTGTACAAACAACCCTCTTTTTGGTGTTTTCATGTTTGGTAAACATTCACTTTCGTTGGATCCCATAATTCTCTAATTCCCTCCCATAGATTACACAAGGACAAGGAGAATCTCAACACAGAACACAACTCTGTAGCATTGGCCAGGATCCAGATGTTTATATTTGCCAGTGGTTCTCAACCGGTGGGGAATTTTAGGGTTTCCAGGGGGGAATGAAGCAGATTATTTCAAGATCGCGTTAATATAAGAACCGATTATTTGATATTGTTTTTTTCTTCATACTTTACGGTTCTGTAACACCCACCCTTCTAAAATTCATTTTATAAAGTAAGTAGACCCACAAATCACATTTTATGTGGACGTCTAGACTTGTTTTAGTATGTGCTTCCATTATTACGTATACTGTGTAGGAGCGGGGGGAGGGGGATTTTTAGGTAGGAAATACGAAAGGGGGGAATGACGTTCTGAAAATATGGTGAAGGGGGTCACGGGCCAAAAAAGGCTGAGAACCACTGGTATATGCCATAATGGCACATCTGTACATATTCTCTTTGTGGGTTGCTTTTTAAATTTATGACGTATAGCCTGGGCAGCAGCCGATTTGGTCTGCTACGAGGGTAAGTTAATAAGTAAGTCACAAATGGCTGTAGAAAAAAATAACTAAATATGATAACAACTTGAAACCATTTTATTTTTATAGATACACTGTCCCTTTATTTCTCAACATAATTTTCACCAACATTGATGCACTTATCCCATCGTTTTATCAGTCCTCTCAAACCGGCTGCATAGTTTCTCCGTTTCTTGTCTCTAGTAAATACCAGGCCCAACAACAGTTAGTCAACAGAGTGAGTATGAGAAACTGTTGACAGCAGCCTAAAAGATTTGAATAAATGAATCATGTTTAGAAGTACTTGGAAAGAGGGAAAGACACCTCAAAAGATCGATAATGCTGGAAACCCTTACAAAGATAGAAGGAAGGAGATGCAAGAGAGATTTAAATAACAGCAAAACTAGAACTGCGAAAGAAAAGTCCAGGAAAATACACAGAAGCTAATAATGAAGTGAAGATACAAGCAGATAAAAGACAATACATAGATCAAGTAGCAAGAGTGGCAGAAGAAGCAGCATCAAAAGGAAACCCCAGAGACGTTTACAGTACAATGAAGAAGATAAAAGAAAAAAAAATATATTCAGATCAAAAATAGAAATTGAAAAGTTACTACTAACATTTAATATTTAAAAAAAAACAAATAGACGGAATATTTAAACTTAGCACCAGACTTAGAATATTCAACTCTAACGTTAAAACAGTTCTACTGTAGGGATGAGACACATGGAGAACAACAAGTAACTACAGATATTCACTAACTGCTGCCTGTTAGAAGACCTATGTGGAACTCATAGAGAGAACTAGAACCAGTGAACCAGGAGGTGAAGGCCTATCTGCAATCATGTTCTCCTTTGTCTTTATTCCATTCCCGATCTTTTTCTCCATGCAAGACGATCGGCGGCGACTTGCTTACAAGGACCAACATCAGTTCATGTAAAGTCATGTCTCACTTACACACATCTTTGTACCGTAGTAGAGGCCGACTCCGAGATCTTTTACCCATCTGTAATTCACCAAAAAAGATGTCTTGTGGCATTCTACCATCACCGCTCCTCCTAATGTGTCATATCCATCTAAGTCTACGAAGACTGAGCATGGAACAAACCATCACACACCCAAATATTTCCAATACTTCGGTATTTGTGAACTTATCTTGCCACTTAATACCAAGTATTCTTCGCAGACTCTGCATATGAAACTGTTTAAGCGTTTCTCTTAGTGTGAGTAAGTTGACCAGAAATTTTTGTTGGCAGTAAGCTTTCTGTTCTCTGAGACTCTCTTTGTTAACCTGTTAATTGATGTTGGTTCCTTACCAATCCTGATGTTGATTTCCGGATGTAGTGATATTGTATTGTTGGCCCCCCAATCTTAGATATGTGAAATGATCACCTATCTTCAGCTCTGCGTCGTCAATTAAGATTGATGGTACCTCATTTATGTCATAATCTATGACGTATTTTTGCTAATTATTAAACCAAATTCAGAATAAGCATTGGAGAATGCAGATAGCAGAGTGGTTCTCAACTCTCTGATCAGTACCCTTCAAAAATGTTCTTTGCGTTCAATCTCTAAGCATTGTAAAGGCCGCCATATGGCGTGAATGAATTATATTCCACCATCCTGATCACGAAAGGCATATTTCAATAGAAGTGAAAAGTATATTTCAAAGAGGGTTGGAGCAAGTACACAGCCTTCCACAACTCCACTCTTGATTTCAAACTCTTCTGAAGATGCACCATCAAACTTGATTATACCCTTCATGCTTGTGTTAATAGATTCCACTGTAGACAGAAGTGTTGGCGAGCAGCCGATCTTATTTAGTTCTTTGAATAGACTCTCACGACCGACCAAAATCGAACACCTTTGTGAGATCGATAAAAGCAATAAACAGTGATTGATTCTATTCACGGCATTTTTCTTACAGCTGCCGCAATGAGATCATCATACCAATGGTAGAGTGGTAACGTCGAAAGCCACGCTGTAATTCAGAGTAGACTTGGTCTCCCAGGACTGAAGCCTGCGCAGAACAATTCTGGCAAATGTTTTCCCAACGATACATAGAAGTCAGACGCCGCTGTAATTGTTACAGTCCCTCCGATCCCCATTGTTTTTGTACAGTGTTATGATGCTTGAACCTTTGAAATCCAATGGGACTTGTCCTCATTGTCATATCTCTATTAGCTGGTGGACCCGTAGAGTGAGTGTGTCTTGCCCACTTCTAATAACCTCCATTGGAATCCCATCCTTGCCCTCAGCCTTGCCAGATGACACACTTAACTTCCTATTATGGTGGAAAGTGTATCCAAAGAATAGGCAGAGTCTCTTCTTCTACCACAGCCAGATAAAACGACAAAAAATAAAAACAGCTGATGAACACGTGCTGGTATCACTACATTGCGCTGGATCAAAGGTCGGAAACACTTGCAGGTATCACTACATTGCGCTGGATCAAAGGTCGGAAACACTTGCAGGTATCACTACATTGCGCTGGATCAAAGGTCGGAAACACTTGCAGGTATGACTACATTGCGCTGGATCAAAGGTCGGAAACACTTGCAGGTATGACTACATTGCGCTGGATCAAAGGTCGGAAACGCTTGCAGGTATCACTACATGGCGTTGGATTAAAGGTCGGAAACGCTTGCAGGTATGACTACATGGCGCTGGATCAAAGGTCGGAAACACTTGCAGGTATCACTACATGGCGTTGGATTAAAGGTCGGAAACGCTTGCAGGTATGACTACATGGCGCTGGATCAAAGGTCGGAAACACTTGCAGGTATGACTACATGGCGTTGGATCAAAGGTCGGAAACACTTGCAGGTATCACTACATGGCGTTGGATTAAAGGTCGGAAACGCTTGCAGGTATGACTACATGGCGCTGGATCAAAGGTCGGAAACACTTGCAGGTATCACTACATGGCGTTGGATTAAAGGTCGGAAACGCTTGCAGGTATGACTACATGGCGCTGGATCAAAGGTCGGAAACACTTGCAGGTATGACTACATTGCGCTGGATCAAAGGTCGGAAACACTTGCAGGTATCACTACATGGCGTTGGATTAAAGGTCGGAAACGCTTGCAGGTATGACTACATGGCGCTGGATCAAAGGTCGGAAACACTTGCAGGTATGACTACATGGCGCTGGATCAAAGGTCGGAAACACTTGCAGGTATCACTACATGGCGTTGGATTAAAGGTCGGAAACGCTTGCAGGTATGACTACATGGCGCTGGATCAAAGGTCGGAAACACTTGCAGGTATGACTACATGGCGCTGGATCAAAGGTCGGAAACACTTGCAGGTATCACTACATGGCGTTGGATTAAAGGTCGGAAATGCTTGCAGGTATGACTACATGCCGCTGGATCAAAGGTCGGAAACACTTGCAGGTATGACTACATGGCGCTGGATCAAAGGTCGGAAACACTTGCAGGTATGACTACATGGCACTGGACCATACGTCGGAAACACTTGCAGGTATCACTACATGGCACTGGACCACAGGTCGGAAACACTTGCAGGTATCACTACATGGCACTGGATCAAAGGTCGGAAACACTTGCAGGTATCACTACATGGCGCTGGATCAAAGGTCTGAAACATTTGCAGGTATCACTACATGGCACTGGACCACAGGTCGGAAACACTTGCAGGTATCACTACATGGCACTGGATCAAAGGTCAGAAACACTTGCAAGTATCACTACATTGCGCTGGATCACAGGTCGGAAACATTTGCAGATATCATTACATGTCCCTGGATCACAGGTCAGAAACACTTGCAGGTATCACTACATGGCACTGGATCAAAGGTCTGAAACACTTGCAGGTATCACTACATGGCACTGGACCACAGGTCGGAAACACTTGCAGGTATCACTACATGGCGCTGGATCGAAGGTCGGAAACATTTGCAGGTATCACTACATGGCGCTGGATCAAAGGTCGGAAACACTTGCAGGTATGACTACATGGCGCTGGATCAAAGGTCGGAAACACTTGCAGGTATCACTACATGGCGCTGGATCGAAGGTCGGAAACATTTGCAGGTATCACTACATGGCGCTGGATCAAAGGTCGGAAACACGTGCAGGTATCACTACATGGCGCTGGATCAAAGGTCTGAAACACTTGCAGGTATCACTACATGGCACTGGATCAAAGGTCAGAAACACTTGCAAGTATCACTACATTGCGCTGGATCACAGGTCGGAAACATTTGCAGATATCATTACATGTCCCTGGATCACAGGTCAGAAACACTTGCAGGTATCACTACATGGCACTGGATCAAAGGTCGGAAAGGGACGCAGAGGTGTTTCCAAGGCACCAGGGCGGGTTATATACTGGCCAAGACCTACTGACGCGTCCTTGTCGAGCGTCCTGGGCAACAGGTCCCTTCGGGGTCCTGGCTAAAGTCAGTAGGATCGCCGATTCCTCCGAAGTCGGAGAGTGTCTGCCTGTACGGCGAGGAACCACCAGTCTGCACACCAATAAGCCAGACTTGGGACAACGGATACTCACGCAAACCTCAGGTCCTGTACGACATCACACTGATGTTGGACAACAGGATGCCCTCATCCGACATACAGGACTTCACGTTGGAGCTCAAGCCAACGAACACAAGCAAGCAAGCAAGCAAAGGTCGGAAACACTTGCAGGTATCACTACATGGCGCTGGATCGAAGGTCGGAAACACGTGCAGGTATCACTACATGGCGCTAGATCAAAGGTCGGAAACACGTGCAGGTATCACTACATGGCGCTGGATCAAAGGTCTGAAACACTTGCAGGTATCACTACATGGCACTGGATCAAAGGTCAGAAACACTTGCAAGTATCACTACATTGCGCTGGATCACAGGTCGGAAACACTTGCAGGTATGACTACATGGCACTGGATCAAAGGTCGGAAACACTTGCAGGTATCATTACATGGCACTGGATCAAAGGTCGGAAACACTTGCAGGTATCATTACATGGCGCTGGGCCACACGTCGGAAATACTTGCAGGTATGACTACATGGCGCTGGACTAAAGGTCGGAATCACTTGCAGGTATCATTACATGGCGCTGGGCCATAGGTCGGAGACACCTTTAAGTATGACTACATGGCGCTGGACCAAAGGTCGGAAACACTTCAAGTTATGACAACATGGCGCTGGACCAAAGTTCAGAAGTCCAGACACAACTGAAATGATAACAACAACAATATTGAAACCATGCCTGGAAGAGACATATCAACACTTTATATTATAAATGTTTGTACAGTAACTGAAGACAGAATAATGGTGACACATTTGGCAGACTATCAAAGACTGATAACTGAAGACAGAATAATGACGAAACATTTAGCAAACTATAACTCAAAGACTGATAATTGAAGGCAGAACAATGATGAAACATTTGGCAAACTCTCACAGACTGATAATTGAAGTGAGAATAATGATGACACATTTGGTAAACTATCTATCACCGACTGATAATTGAAGGCAGAACAATGATGAAACATTTGGCAAACTATCACAGACTGATATTTGAAGTGAGAATAATGATGACACATTTGGCAAACTATCTATCACCGACTGATAACTGAAGATAGAATAATGATGAAACATTTGGCAAACTATAAATCACAGACTGATAATTGAAGGCAGAACAATGATGAAACATTTGGCAAACTATCATTCATTCATTCATTCAGTAGCATGTCCTTTACAGAACCTCGCTCCCATAACAACCCTCCGGAAAACTTCTCGATCACAAGCAAGATGTCCCGCGTCTGATACACCCATCTGGAGATCATCCGCCACATCCTGCACCCATCTTCTCTTTGGCCTTCCTCTTCCTCTCTTCCCAGGCATATACCCTTCCATTATTGTTCTCTCCAAACTGTCGTGACGTTTCAAGTGACCAAAATACTTCAATTTTCTTTGTTTTATCGTCTTCAATAGCCATCCCTCCTCAATATTCAACTCTTGAAGTATGGATGCATTTGTTCTTTTCTTTACCCAAGATATTCTTAGAACTCGTCTATAACATTTATATTCAAAGGCATGTATGCGCTGTTCAGCTTGTTTAGTAAGTGTCCATGTCTCACAGGCGTATGTTGCAATGGGAAAGATGCATGCTCTTAAAAATCTAATTTTTGTAGTTCTGTCTGTCCCACACCATAATTTATTCATCTGTTTTAGTCTTTGAAGAGCAATGGATAGTCGCCGTTTTATTTCTTTCATTGTGTCACCATTATTCGTAATCAATGACCCAAGATATTCAAAATTTTCCACCACCTCCAATTTTCTCCCATTAATGTATATTTCTTTCTCCATAGTAGTTTTATCTGTATGCATTATCTTAGTTTTTGCTATGTTAAGATATAAGTTGTGATTTTCACTATTCAATTGTGTTGAGGCTATTAGGTTTTCTATGCCATTCTGTGTTGTGGATAGTAATACTGTATCATCAGCATATCGAATCTCTGGTATGTCATGACCGCCGATATTTAGGGCATCATATGGCTCCCTGTTTATATCGTCTCTTACATTTCTCATTATATTTTCGGCATACAGGTTAAACAAATAGGGTGACAGCACGCAGCCCTGACGGACTCCTTGCTTGATGTCAAACCAATCTGATGTCTCGCCATCTATTCTAACTGCTGCTTGTTGGTCTAGATATAGCATTTTTATGAGATGTACTACATGTGAAGGAAAGCCCATATTCCTCATGATTTCCCAAAGTTTCTGATGCTGTACACAGTCAAATGCCTTTGAATAATCCACAAAACATGAGAATAGGTTTACATTAAATTCTCTGCACTTCTCTATTATTAAACGCATGTTGAATATGTGATCTCTTGTTCCTCTTCCTTGTCTAAATCCAGCTTGAACTACGTTAATCTCTTCTTCCATTTTCTTACTAAGTCGTCGCATTATGACTTTTAGTAGAATTTTACTTGCATGACTTATCAGGGCAACAGTTCTATAGTTGGTGCATAATTTCAGGTTGCCCTTTTTTGGTATTGGAATGAAGATAGTTCTCTTCCAATCTTTTGGCCATATACCATATTTCCAAATCTTTGTACATAATGCATGATATATGTGTATGCTTTCTTCTCCTCCTGCTTTAATTAGTTCAGCTGGTATCTCATCACATCCAGGTGATTTACCATTCTTCAGGTTCCTTATAGCCCAAGCAATTTCATCCAATGAGGGTTCAGGTTCTGTCTCTGCTGTCATTGGCTCATGTATCTCATTCATATCCTCACTGTCACTCATATCATACATTCCACTGCAAACTATCACAGACTGATAATTGAAGTGAGAATAATTATGACACATTTGGCAAACTATCTATCACCGACTGATAACTGAAGATAGAATAATGATGAAACATTTGGCAAACTACAAATCACAGACTGATAATTGAAGGCAGAACAATGATGAAACATTTGGCAAACTATCACAGACTGATAATTGAAGTGAGAATAATTATGACACATTTGGCAAACTATCTATCACCGACTGATAACTGAAGATAGAATAATGATGAAACATTTGGCAAACTATAAATCACCGACTGATAACTGAGGACAGAATATTGATGAAACATCTGGCAAACTATCAAAGACTGATACGTAAAGACAGAATAATGACGAAACATTTCGCAACCTATCTATCACTGACTGATTACTGAAGACAGACTAATGATGAAACATTTGGCACAAACTATCAAAGACTGGTGTTGTTTGTTCATCAAGAATGATGATGACCATTCATTTCATTCAGTGGGGTTGAAAGCATGGAGCCATGAGTTCTAAGACAGTTGGTTGAAGAATGACTTGCGCGATGAATTGGATTAAAGTGAGGAGAGTTGCGCAATTCGTCGACCTCACTCTCTCGCCTGAGTCCAGTGGCAAGATAAGTCAAGACGACTGGAGATTAATACAGGTACAGTGGATGACCAGGGCGCTCTACGTGCCTTGCATTGCTCATTACTTTCCACAACGCTTTGCAGGTAAACACCGTCTTGCCCGTTGAATCATCAATGATTTCTTCCGTGCAGTCTGCCGAATCCTGTCTTCACATACTGGGTAGGCATACCCTAGTTCAGCGATTGGTTTGACACCAAATCGGTTACCCACGCCTGGTTTAGCCAGCCTGTCACAGCTGTTGCCCGAGGGGTGGCCGCTGTAGCATGCTGACGGCTACTAGGAGCCATAGGCGTGAGCTGGATGTAAGGCTTGGATCAGTGGGGAATGGGCCCTGAAAAGGACATGACAGTCATCCTTACCAACGGTACTGCCAATGTCTGACACCCCAGACCCCCCCCCACCCCAATAAATATGCATACACTGGGAAGGGCAGCACAAACGTTAGAAACCTTAAAATATTATAGGATTAGCATTTTGGGATTACTCGAAACAAAATAGAATTGAGCAGGCCAAAAAAAAAAAAAAAAGCTTCTAAAGGCAGGCGAAACAGTGATTTTCTCAAGGCATACACTTTTCTTTGGTCAACTGATGAGAAGAGAGGCATTGGAGAACATCGTGAAAACTGGAAAGATCGAGGAGAAGAGAGCCATGTGCAGACCAAGAGAAATAATGCTGGGCGGTTTGAGACGGTGGCATGGAGGAATATCATTAACGGTGTTGATCCAGAACACCAAAGGCCGCGATCTGTGGCGAGTCTGAGCGCCCACGCCAGCTGGCAGGGCACTTGATGATGATTGTGATGATGATACAGAGGAAAACGTGGCAGACAACGATTGGATGGCCCTACTACTATTTAAAGAGTCAGAGGTAGCACTACTAGAGTTGGAAGTAGTGAGTTCTAGAATAATAACAGCAAAAAGACAGCAAACATGAACATAATCCAGTGGTATGCAGCAAGAAAAGACAGGGATAAATAAATTAAAGAAGCATGTTTGTGCAGCTTCAACGTACTATAGTTAATCTAAGAAATGATAGTATCAAGATTCTGACAATTATGTAGTGCAAAGTTGTTATGAAGCTGTGTCGACCTCAGTGCTCATTAATAATAAAAGATCCTGTCTGTGGTGAAGATTGAACCCTGACCGATGTGGCATAGCTTTTTTATGTTGCATATCCCTTACAGGACGTTGCAGTCAACACCATCATCTTTCAGCTGCTGTTGATGTACTAGGCAAGATTACGCTCAATAGTGGCATAGCTAGTTCACGGGAATTGTTCTTTTGCCATTCTGATTTGTCAACATTAGCACCATCGAAGCGTACGCACATTAATTGTCCTCGGCGCACATTGTGTGTACATCTTGACTCATCTCTCAAAGAAACGAGAGAGACACTCGACGATTCGAACAATCTGACGTTCGACAATCAATGTGCTGCTATAACCATTAGCATTTACACCTGACGACATTGGCTGAAGTAGATGGAACATCTAAGATTTTCCCGGAATGCTATGTTGTCGACTCTTAGAAACCAAGAGTCTCTATGGGCGGCAATAAACTATTTCGAGGTATTAATCAACAAACAACTCAAGATAAATATGCACACTGTCAACGTCTCAAGGGGTTAGAAGACAGCTCATCAGAAAGCTTTTCTCAACTTTCGCTGAGTTAATCCACTTACCGAATATATCCTGTACTCTTGAAACATAATCTATGAACGTTTGATTAGCTTTTGGGCATAACTTAGAGAATTGTAACTGATATCCAGCAGCATCTAGTGAAAAGTGTTGCATTACTCTATGTTTGATGTACTAATAATTTGTTCTCAACTCTTGAGGTATGGTTTCTATTACTTTTAATGGCTCCAGAGCCATGTTTCTCGTATATATATATAATGGCCCAATTTTTCTTTGGGAATTTCGTGGTAACGTAATAGGTTTTCCAAGTTCTCTGTCCAGGCGCTGATGGAGTCACCAGAACAAAAGGGTTTTACAATCCCCTGGAACTTTTTGAACTTTTATTCTTATTCTTTACTTTTTAGCTTATTGCTTGAAATTTGTATCTAAAACTCTATTTCTAGTTGTTTTACTCCCATTTGTGTTTCTGACTCAATTTTCTTAGCTTCTAATTCTATTTCTTTCTGTCTGATGGCTGCTTCAGTTGCTTTGTTAGCGGCATCTATTTCTAACTTTTTGTTAGCTTGCGTGAACCAAATGATGACTGTGAATCTACAACCATGGTCAGACTGCGAGAACAGCAAATTAAAAGAGAGGTGGCCAAACAAGAACACTGCGCAGGAAGCTAAAGAAGATTGATAAACCAACACAGAACTGGCGTCGTTAGCCACTACACGCTGCGGGATTTGCTGATGAGGGGATCCGAGCACTTATGGACTGAATGGTTCGATGTGCAATGAGGATGATCTGTCGACTAACTAACTAACTAACTTCTATTTCTAACTTTTTATTAGCTGCTTCAGTTTCTAACTTTTTGTTAGCTGCTGCTATTTCTAATTCTAACTTTTTGTTAGCTGCTTCTATTTCTAACTTTTTGTGCTCACTTTCTAACGCTCTTTCTTCTCTTAGCACATTTTCTGCATGTTTCTTCTCACTCCATTCTGCTAGCTTATCTCCTGTGTATCCTAGTTTTTCCCCGAACTCGATACACTTTTCTAAAGTCGACATTTTAGAATTTTACAATATTCTTACTTATATACAACAACAACAATTATCTCCCTTGGCAAAATTTTGCCGTACACAAGCAGATTATGTTCCCTTATGTAGGAATACAAAAAATGGTACACATATTTACATGCGTCAAAAGAAAATGAGTGACTATTTAGGATTACAATAAAAGAAATAAAGTTTAACTTAGCTGATTTCCGAGGAGTTGCTCCAGCACTATCACTGACTTCCGTACTTGACGTCTTAGGCCACTGTTACACCGTAATTTTTGAAGAAAAAGTTTATTACACTCAATCTGTCGTGGGAAAGAAAAACATTAGTATCGTCGTAAAGTCATGTCATTGTTATGTCTGTGTTGAGAGAGAATAATCGATAAATAGTTGTAAAATGGAGTAAAGACAATTGTTTATAAGACTGTTAAACTGTCGTTGTCGTGTGCTGTGTAAGCTTTTTAATTTTTTACTTGGTAAGTCCAAGAACTGTCACAGCATTTTATACGTTACTGTTTAATTTTTAATTGTCGTAATTAACTGTCTTGGGACTCGCCAAAACGGACTTGATCCCCCATAACTAGCCTGTCAACGTCACAAGGAGTTAGAAGATGGGTTCAGACATGTCCCTATGCCTGTCCTCTGTCCCCTGTTATGTCCTTTCAGGACCTTGACACACACAACTGTAAAACCAGTCATAGCTCACTTTACTTCTAACATCCGCGTGTACCACTCAACGTTTATAATTGCATATCCTTTATAGGACATCAAGTCAACCCCAACATTTTGTGGCTGTTTGTGATTTCTTGCAAAGTTTAGGTTTAGTGGTTAATTTATGCAGACACCCAGCAACATTACAACAGAAAGTTTGTGTCTCTGATAAAGCTATGTGGACCATTGTCTATTATAGATAGTTAATTAGTTGTCGGAATGTCCTCACTGCACATGAACCATTTAATTGTTTATATACATAAAATAACCAATTGTAGAGGACCGGTTTATACACTCTGGGGAGTATGGAACATATGATACCAGCCCAAACTGACATAGATCGATCCAGGTTCGTGTTGTCAATATCGCACCGGTCGCTGTTATACCCCAAGACATTTCCCGACACTCTGTTCAGGCTGGGTCGACCTGGGAGCCTACATTAATTAAACAAGCAGCCTTGATGTGAATTCGAGCCCACGAGCACCGGGTGGACAGGCAAACAACTGTCTGTGTAGTCAGCAAACATGTAATGTAACCTTCGCGCTGAAGGCACCGGCACTTGTACATACAGAATAGACAACAGTGACAGAACATAAACGTTTTATCAACGATCACGTCAGTTGCACTCGGATGTCTAGACCACATCACACCAGGAGAATTTTAACACAGTGCACGCACAGCACCGGCGAGATGTAAGATGTGTATGTCAGAATCACACATGTTATACCAATTCTGTTCTGTCTTAGGCTCTCTGATTTTGAAATGTAGACTACACACATGGACCTATTTGTTGTGATCTTTTCCATGTCCAAAGTGCACAGGAGACTCTGAGGTTTTCGCTGTTCTCTGAGAAGGCGAAACATTCGATCCACTACCCCAGAGTCGGGGTGGATAGGAGTATATCATCGTGTATGCTAATATGAGAAACTGTTCACACAACCCACACTGCGAGACGAATCAGGTCTGCCAGAACCTGAGGCGGAAGCTGTAACACTTCAGGAAACACGAACACCATAGGCCTGTGTTTACCCGTCTCTGTCTCACCCCTGTCATTCTGTTTACCAACATAGATCTAATCTCAACCAGTCTATCAGTCTCTTTATAACCCAAGCCAGTCTGTTTACCAACATAGATCTAATCGAAACCAGTCTACCAGTCTCTGTCTAATCCTAGCCAATCTGTTTACCAACATACTTGTAGATCTAATCTCAACCATTCTATCAATCTTCGTCTAACATCTCAGCCAGTCTGTTCACCACTCTTCGTCTAACATCTCAGCCAGTCTGTTCACCACTCTTCGTCTAACACCTCAGCCAGTCTGTTCACCAATCTTCGTCTAACATCTCAGCCAGTCTGTTCACCAATCTTCGTCTAACATCTCAGCCAGTCTGTTCACCACTCTTCGTCTAACACCTCAGCCAGTCTGTTCACCAATCTTCGTCTAACATCTCAGCCAGTCTGTTCACCACTCTTCGTCTAACACCTCAGCCAGTCTGTTCACCAATCTTCGTCTAACATCTCAGCCAGTCTGTTCACCACTCTTCGTCTAACACCTCAGCCAGTCTGTTCACCAATCTTCGTCTAACATCTCAGCCAGTCTGTTCACCACTCTTCGTCTAACATGTCAGCCAGTCTGTTTGTGCTGTGTTAAATCATGATTTGGTTCATCTTGATATGCCTCTCCACAGGTGTGACGTTCAGCACCGGCCAGACATGCGCCGCTGGTTTCTGAGCTTCGGAGAAGGGGAGGAGAACTCTGCAACACGTAACTCAGGGAGATTGTACCTTGCTACTGGAAGGGGAAGGATCGACTCTATACCAGCCTCACTGGAAGGGCAAGGATCGACTCTATACCAGCCTCACTGGAAGGGGAAGGATCGATTCTATACCAGCCTCAATGGAAGGGGAAGGAACGACCATACACCAGCCTTACTGCAAGGGGAAGGAACGACTATCACCAGACTCACTGGAAGGGGAAGGTTGGACTCTATACTAGCCTCACTGGAAGGGGAAGGATCGACTCTATACCAGCCTCACTGGAAGGGGAAGGATCGATTCTATACCAGCCTCACTGGAAGGGAAAGGATCGACCATACACCAGCCTTACTGCAAGGGGAAGGAGCTCTCTAAACCAGACTCACTGGAAGGGGAAGGTTGGACTCTATACCAGCCTCACTGGAAGGGGAAGGATCGATTCTATACCAGCCTCAATGGAAGGGGAAGGAACTCTCTACACCAGCCTTACTGCAAGGGGAAGGAACTCTCTACACCAGACTCACTGGAAGGGGAAGGATCGACTCTATACCAGCCTCACTGGAAGGGGAAGGATGGACTCTACACCAGCCTCAATGGAAGGGGAAGGATGAACTCTACTACACCAGCCTCACTGGAAGGGGGAGGATCGACTCTATACTAGCCTCACTGGAAGGGGGAGGATCGACTCTATACTAGCCTCGCTGGAAGGGGGAGGATCGACTCTACACCAGACTCACTGGAAGGGAAGGGATCGATTCAACACCAGCCTCACTGGAAGGGGAAGGATGGACTCTACACCAATCTCACTCCGAATGAAGCCAGCATATCTCAGCCCCAAACGACCTAAACGTCAATACACCGGACTCATAGAATTAAACTCAGTCTTTCAGAATATTCACCAATTAACCAACCACGCCACCGATATATATATATATATATATATATATATATATATATATATATATATATATATATATATATATATATATATATATATATATATATATATATACATATATATATAATGAACAAATATAATACATTCATACTATTAAAAACAAATCAGCACATTACATTAGGGACGTTCATTTGAAACCCGTTCCAATGGCTTTATTACAAAAGCATGAAAGTAGCATTAAAAGGTGTGGTAGAATTAAACAAAGCATTCATTTTAAATGAATTATGCACTATGGGTTAGTCAGAAGAAGTCGCCGTAGGCATTCAGGCAAGCATCCCATTGCTTAGGTAGGCGGCGAATGCCATCCGCAAAAAAATGATTGTGGTTGCTCACGAAACCAAGTGTTTACCTCGTTCATTACGTCTGCATCTGTGTGAGATCATTGCCCCTTGAGAGCTTTTTTTTAGAGGTCCGAACAAATGAAAATCACATGGTGACAAATCAGGAATATAGGATGGATGTTGCAGAATTTCCCACTTCTTCCTTGCTAATGCTTCCTGCACAATCTTTGCGACATGCGGACGAGCATTATCGTGCAACAAAATCACGCTGCGAGAAAGTATGCGGGGTCGTTTATTCTTGATTGCTTTTTGCAGCTTGTCTAGTGTTTGCAAGTAGTGGGTAGAGTTGATTTTGACACCAGGTTCTTTAAAGTCGGCCAACAATAGCCTTTCATGGTTAATAAAAAAAATGCGCTCAGCATAACCTTACCAGCGGAAACCTGTAACTTGAATTTTGTAACTTTTGGTGATCCAGCATTGCTTCCATTGCAAGCTCTCTCTTTTGCTGCTCGGTTCATAGTGGTGACACCATGATTCATCGCCTGCCACTATGCGGAAGAGAAATGCATCACCCTCCACTCTGTAACGCAGCAAGTGGTTCAAACACCATCTCATGCGTCCCTCTTTTTGGTGGTCGGTCAACATCCGTGGTACCCACTGTGAACACACCTTCCGATATTGCAGTTTCTTACAAACGACCTTTTGAATTGTCCCAATTCAGACATCAAATTCTTTCGCTAGCAAACTTATGCTTCGACAACGGTTCATCTGTACTGCTGCATCAATTTTAGCGATGGGTTTTTCTGTTGCAACAATATGCGCTTGACCCGGCCCTCAAAGATCTGTCGTGAACTGACGTCTTTTCCGAAACATTCGTGCCCAGTCTGTCACTGTTGTCTTCGACACACATTTGCTACCTTACGCTACCTGCATTCTTCGATGAATGTCCACTGGTCGACATCCTTCAAATGAAAGAAACTGAATCACCGCTCTTTGTGCTTCTTTGGGTGGATTTTGGATTAACCCGGCCATTTTCTCAACGGTCAGAAACAGAACCTATGCATCATGGGACGATAAGCACGAGCTCTTTTATTCAATGGTCAGTACTTATCACATAACTATGACATGATCATGTTCAAAGTACGCAATTACGCGCGGTGCGGCACGAACGGATTTCAAATGAATGCCCCTTATATTATAAATGTAATACACCGTTCGCCGGCTTCGTGGCTTAGAGGTTAGCGACTTTTCTCCGTAATCTCGTTTACTCTCGTAGGTAACGTGATGACGGTGAGAATCAGCAGTTGTTCGAATCGCATCGGTAACTTACGGGGTATGTGAGCCGGCCGCTCAGAAAGCAATGGCAAACTACTGAGCGTAATCTTGCCAAGAAATCAACATACAGCTGAAAGATGCTGGTGTTGACAGCGATGTCCTGAAAAGGATATGAAAAAAAAAAATACACCGTTCATCCCGTGTTTAAGTGCACAGAAAATAACATAGCCACCGGCATGTGAATAATAATATGATCCGATCACTGATGGCATTTGTTACAGTTCCTTTCTCCACCACCCCGCCCCCGGTGCATCACTGAGGCCGTTGTCTGGTAGAGTGATCCAACAACCAGCAACACCCCAGCACGTCTGCTCTGTATCGTATGTGTTTAACCCCTGCCCGTATCTCATTCACTACACTGACTCGCACGGGTATACATCATCATATAACGGGAGTTATACACCCTAGATTGCTTTGTGCTCGCCCTTTACTTCTCTGCGATATCACACAGGCGCCGCATTTCTCTCAACAAGCCTTTTGTTGCAGGCGCAAGAGGAATAACTATCAAGAAGTTTAGAGATCGCCCCCGCAAAAGAAAAATAGCCTGATGATGTGAGTGTGCCCCCTCCTCCTCCCTCCCCCTCACCCATAGAATGTTTGCACTATTCATTGAAAGATACTTGGCTGTGGCTAATATCACTACCAAAGTAAAAGTGTGTAAACATTGTTATCGACGTGATTTCTCAATTCCTGACCAAACAAGAATAACCTTTTGTTTCACAAAATCTACAAATGTAAACCTTTAGAGAAAACCATATAGCATTAAACTAGAAATATTTCATTTGTGAAAATGTTTTGGACAAGTTATCTGCGTTACTAAAACACCTAATAGAACAGCTGCTAGAAGAGTTACACAAATATCTATTAGAACAGCTGCTAGAACATCTGATAGGACAATTACTATTTTTAGTCACTAGAACATCTGTTAGAGCAGTTACTGGAAGAGTTACTAGAACATCTATGAGACAAGTTACTAGAACATCTACTAGAACAGATACTAAAACAATTACTGGAACAGTTACTAGAACAATTGCTAGACAACTATTAGAATAATTACTAGAAGAGCTACAAGAAAACCTACTAGAATAGTTACACATACATGTACTAGAGTAGCTACAAGAAAACCTATTAGAATAGTCACACATACACGTACTAGAATAGCTACAAGAAAACCTACTAGAATAGTTACACATACATGTACTAGAATAGCTACAAGAAAACCTACTAGAATAGTTACAATAACATCTACAAGAATAGCTACAAGAAAACCTACTAGAATAGTTACAATAACATCTACAAGAATAGCTACAAGAAAACCTACTAGAATAGTTACACATACATGTACTAGAATAGCTACAAGAAAAACTACTAGAATAGTTACAATAACATCTACAAGAATAGCTACAAGAAAACCTACTAGAATAGTTACACATACATGTACTAGAATAGCTACAAGAAAAACTACTAGAATAGTTACAATAACATCTACAAGAATAGCTACAAGAAAACCTACTAGAATAGTTACAATAACATCTACAAGAATAGCTACAAGAAAACCTACTAGAATAGTCACACATACATGTGCTAGAATAGCTACAAGTAAACCTATTAGAATAGCTACACATACATGTACTAGAATAGCTACAAGAAAACCTACTATAGTATGTCCCACATAGAATGCCTTCATTCACGATCAATTATTTTGAAAACTGTCTGTTGCATCGTTATGACATTTTTCCAGCCGTCTTATATTTACCCCCACCCAAGGAATATGTCTTTGATAGGTCCAAAAACAACTTATATCATCGAAACCGGCGACATTTCTTTTATGTTTTGCTGAACAACTAGTGATTTCTCGCTAACAAATTTATGTTTACAGTAATGGAAGCCCCTCCAATTCAGATGACACACAAGGCGTATCCGGATTCGTATGAGAGTGGGTGCAATGAAAGAATTAGCTTAAAAGTCGACAGGGTCGGCTGCATTGCACCGGGTTTTTATCCCATATGGCTCAGTTTCTTTCCGCAGCGCTGAAAGCGTCGCACAAAGCACGAGCTCCGTAGCTGCAGCGACGACCCTCGGGAGTCTCCGAAGAAATGCACTCGTGAAATGAAGTATAAATGTAACACTTTATCACTTTTAATGTTAATTTGTAACGGAACTGTTTTGATATGATAAGCATTTTCATATTGATAAATGGTACTGTGGCCATTCCTATTATGTTTACTTATTTCTCCCTCACACCTACCATCATATGTTGTTAATTGTTCTTGGTAATAAAAACGATTCAATGAATTAAGGTGAATGGAAAGATACATGAAGAAATGAATCATTCATCATTTCTTCATGTATCTTTCCATTCACCGTAATTGTTTAATACTGCCTAGGTACTGTCTTTATTGATAATCATTGCTTTTGCTTTCGTTAGATGTATGTGTCAGGTCTTAATCAGATATGACAGTATACAGTACTGCCTGCTTTCTGTTAGCGCTGAATGTTGGGCGGCGCTCACCAAACCCGACACCCCACATTGTGGCAACGGCTTTGGGCGCAATTTGGAGGGTACAAGCGAGGAAATGCAACCTAAAGACTACATGTCATTACAGAGCAGACCAGGCCCTAAGCCTTGGTCGGCGACTGGTCTAGGATCGAAGCTCAGACAGGTAGGCAGTTAGAGTATTGCTTTGCTGATCCGGCAGCTTCTGTAGCTAGTCTTGTTCCAGATGTATTGGTGTTACCTTTCCTCTGAAGTAAGGTAAGCAGGCAGAGAAAAAGATAATGCTGCACGGGCAACACAATGTCTATAAATTCAGCCCAGACTCTGTGCTACGCAGAGGTATAACTCCATTTTTTACAAACTATCGTCTGTCAAGACGGCAAGGCGCAGTCATGTCATATCCATTTCCAAGGCTTAGTTCTTGAACCTGATTTACTGTTTCTTGAAGATCATGCTATATTAGCCTAAGAAATCTGTAGTGTCGGCATATCTTAGTTTTTAAACTGATTTTTCACAAATATTAATCCCTAGTCTTCCCATTCATCTCATCTAATCTCACCAGGTTCTTCTTGTACCTTGCTGTGTCGAGGTGAAGTATAAACAGCGGGAGAGTGCCCGCCCATGGGCCTCATGTATCGATATTCCCAAGGACATCCATATTCCCTGCGTCCATCGTTTACGTGGTCGGCCTCTTTACTTGAAAATATTCCCATTACTCGAATGTATTCTGTGTATAAATATTGGACAGATAATAGGCAACAAATACCAGAGAATATTACGTTTATATCTGCATAAATTTCGGAGCAACAAATACGACAACACATTACGCTTATATCTGTATAAGTATTGAACACATAAATAAAAAAAAATGTTTGCATATCCTTTACAGGACATCGCTGTCAAATCAACATCTTTCAACTGATTGTTGATTTCTTGGCAAGATTACGCTCAGTAGTTTGCCATTGCTTTCTGAGCGGCCGGCTCACATACCCCGTACGTTACCGACGCGATTCGAACCACTGCTGATTCTCACCGTCGTCACGTTACTTACGAGAGTATACGAGATTACGGAGAAAAGTTGCTAACCTCTAGGCCAGGAAGCCGGCATATTGAACACATACTGAGCAAAAAAAAAAAAAAAAAACCAGAACACATCGCTTATATCTGTATAAATATTGAATACATACTGAGAAAAAAAAATGAGAACGCATTACGCAGATATCTTTATAAATATTGAACACATACAGAAAAAAAAAAAACGAGAACACATTAGGATTGAAAAAGAACATCCCTACAGAGCCACGATGTCGGCCCAGTTGGTCTGCCCGTCCATGACTCCTACCCATAAAGCCAGCAAAAGTACAATTTGTCCAAGATGATCTAAAGCACTTATAACGAACGAACTGGCTGTCCTGTGCCGTATGCGCTCCCAGCGTCTCATATCTGGCTTGGTTATCTTTTATTTATTTCCTTTTCATTATACGACTGTTGGTTACGGGACATGAGAAATACACGCGCGTGCGTCGAATATGGTGGGCAACGGCGTGTTTTAGATTGAGCAGTTGTGATAGAGCAGTATTCTTGTCGGCTTTCCCTTCTCGTTTATAAACCCTAACCAGGTTCGCGGGAATACAGCAGGCATGCCGGTGGGAGGGAGCGAGTGCGCGATACACAAGACAAATTAAACACACAGATATTTCTATGCGGCGCTGACCTTCAGTATACATTCCAAATGTTTGTAAACAATGTCTCGGCTAATGATAAGACTGCTGGAACTTAATCAAAGTGAAATAAACAACTGAGAAAACCTACCCCACGAAAGACACAAACAAATCTCATATCAAGCGATCTACAGGCAATCATTGCAAATGCTAGTTTGTACAACAGATCCTCTCAGATAAATACTGGCAATGGGATTGTTTGGCTCTAGGTCAGATCCTAGTCTCAGATCTAGCAGACGCAGAAAGAAAGCCAGACAATTATTTTCATGCTTTCTGTAGACATGTATGATAGCCCTTACAGGAAGGTAGGGTTGACCCGAGTTTGTGACCCGATCCATCCCTTCTTTAGGATGACACAAACTTCAGGGATAATTATTGCTACTTTATGTTTAAACACAAAGCTGTTTAACGGACCAGAGGATCGACATTATTAGGTCGGGTTTTATCAAGGAGGCGAAGGCGTGGGGCAAAGGAGGAACTCTGTGGCTCCAAGGACGACCCAAATAGTGAACCGAACGACAAGGCCCAGAATCGAACCCCCAACCTTCGGGCCGCAAAGCAGGCGGAGTAACTACTTCGCCAAGGAGACACCCACGGAAAGTTGCATTGATTGATATTCATCACCACTGCAGAACGCCGCTCTCGCCACGGTTGTCTCTGTCTCAGGCCAGTTCTCCTGCCTAACGCACCCTCATGCTCAAGGTGTCTGCAATGTCTCGTGTCCAGATGGTAGATCTCTGCCTCATAAACCCTCATGCTCAAGGTGTCTGCAATGTCCCGTGTCGAGATGGTCAATATCTGCCTCGTCTGCCAGGCACGATCTCTCCCGTAACTGTTATTTGCAATCCACTACGACGTTTGATGTCAGTAAACCGAACATGTCAAGTCCTTTCTCACACTACTTAAGTCGTGTTGAACATATGGTGCTAGACCAGTGGTTCTCAACCTTTTTTGGCCCATGCCCCTTTTTACCATATGTTCAGAACGTCACCCCCCCCCCCCTTTTTTGGCATTTCCTCCCTATAAATCCCCCACCCTTACACAGTATATAAAAAAATGGAAGCTAAATTTAATAACACATACTAAAGCAAGTTTAGACATCTACATAAAACGTGATTTGCGGGTCTACTTACGTTATGAAATGAATTTCATTAGGGCGAGAAGTACAGAACTGTAAAATTTAGAGGGAAAAACAATATCAAGTAACTGGTTCTTGTATTAATGCGATCTTGAAATAATCTTAATTTCCCCCCCCCCCCCGGGAAAACCTAAAATTCCCCCTGGGTTGGGGGGAGTGGAGGGGGGGGGGAATTCCCCACCGGTTGAGAACCACTGTGCTAGACTCATATTGTATACCCACCAACACTCCAGAGGTTGAGAACCACTGTGCTAGACTCATATTGTATACCCACCAACACTCCAGAGGTTGATGTGGTCACCATCGCGCCGGCCATCTTTTACTTCCCTAGCTATTTCCCGGGCGGGCGGTCATGCAAGTGTCTGGACACCTTTTTTGTGTGCATGTTCTGTTTACAGGACATCGCAGTCAACACCAGCATTTCTGCCGATGTGATCTCTTGGCAAATTTATGTTCAGTAGTTTGCCATTAGCCGGTCTCTCTGGCCGAGGGGTTACAACACTTTCTCCGTAATCCCGTTTATCACGCAGAGTCTCGTAGCGGGCGAGAGCTGGAGGCGGTTCGACCCCCACTGGTGACTTGCGGGATAACTGAGCCGGCCGTTCAGAAAGCAATGGCAAACTACTGAGCGTAATCTTGCCAAGAATTCAACAGACAGCTGAAAGATGCTGCTGTTGACAGCAATGTCCTGTAAAGGATATGCGAATAAAAAAAAAAGTTTGCCATTGCTTTCTGAACGACAGGCATCGGTACCAACTCAAAACCAACGCAACGCGGTCTGCTGCCAAATCGCACGCAGCTGTGTTCCGAATGCGAGCATACGGGATTACGAACCGCAACCGTAAGATCTTCTCCACGGAGATCGGTGTCTGCACACTAGGCGACGTTTATTATGGCCACTCCTTTCATTTCCCGAGACAGGACACTGTCTACAGGCCAGTTGTCTGTCGACGTTCACATCTTGTAGAATATTTGTATTGTGCTTTCTATTGGTTGCCTATATTCTCAGAGGTTGTAGAATGTGCGTATTGTGCTTTCTGAACGCGGTTTGTGAGCCCGTATACCCGGGTTCGAAACACGGCGGTGCTGGTTTTTTCGAAAAAGGTATAGGGGCCGGTCGTTCAGAAAGCAATGGCAAACTACTGAACATAACACTTGCCTAGTACATCAACAGCAGCTGAAAATGCTGGTGTTGGCTGTAACGTTCCGTAAGGGATACGCAACTAAATTATTATTATATTGGTTGCCCATATTCTCAGATTTTGTAGATTGTGCGTATTGTGCTTTCTATTGGTTGCCTATATTCTCAGAGGTTGTAGAATGTATTGTCCTTTCTATTGGTTGCCTATATTCTCAGAACTTGCCTATAACATGTCAGCTGACAGCCTCACGTGTCTCCTGTAGTCATGTCATTACAGGTCACTTGTACACACCTCACGTGTCTTCTGTAAGGTCACTTGTACACACATCACGTGTCTCCTGTGCAGGTCACTTGTACACACCTCACGTGTCTCCTGTACAGGTCATTTGTACACGCCTCACTTGTATCCTGTACAGGTCACTTGTACACGCCTCACGTGTCTCCTGTACAGGTCACTTGTACACGCCTCACGCGTCTCCTGTACGGGTCACTTGTACACACGTTCAGGCGCTGTGGGCATGTGGTGCTAGACCCACATGAACAAAACCAATCCGACATGACAGCGACGTCCTGCAGCAAACCTGCCACATAAAACAACCAATCCGACATGACAGCGACGTCCTGCAACACGCCTGCCACATCATGAAGATGCGTATTTACTGTGGCAACGTGCTCATGTAAGTCGTAGACCATGTCGCCAGCACTAGAGAGGAACATCGGTGGCGGCGCTGGCGTGGTGGCTCGACGCTCGTGTGCCCCGTGGTCATGAGTTCGAATCCACATGAGGGTGGGCGTTACAGATAGACCTGGCTTCCAGGCTGACCCAGACACAATGGACACCAGGATATGTCTCAGGAAGTAACATCGGCCAGTGTGATACTGACCACACGACTCACTGAGTGCCGAGTGGTTGAAATATATCGGGCTAGGAGCATACGCCCAAGAACCTCGCGGCGTGTTGGAAGGTCCTGTACTGTACTGTCTACAGCTCAATGAGATGACGCTTTGATTGCTCGCAAATGGTGGCACAGAAGTACCGTGAACACAATTACCATTCTATTAGACGCAGTTCCGCTCACAATATCAGTTTCGCCCAAATCTGTCTTCTCCCGCCTGTGCACGTTGCACTCCCACCTCCCACAGGTAGACACATTTGTCCTTTGTTCTCCACCTTGGGCGTGTTTATTTGCTCGTCAGTCCTGTGGTTAACAAGAGTCGAGCACTTTGCTCCTCTGTCCACACCCAGCAGATGGTGAAATGTTTGCTGATAGAACCCACCTGCCTTCTATCCTTGTCCGCCCAGGTAGATACCATCTGCTTGACATTACCTGAAGAATAGTAAGTTTCCTACAGGGTTATCGGAAAGGTGCGGCGGGCAGGTAAGTGTTTTACAACTGACGTCAAATTGGACACATACAATCAACGCTATATGGTTGGGGGGAAAAAATGCTATTCATATTGCTCCGTGGAGTAAGTACATATTATAGACTTGATCTGGCTGTGGAGATCATGGGGTGTCTATTAAGATGATCTTTGTAAATGTACTGTAATAAATTGTGCATCATTAACAACAGAGTCGGGTTATTACTCGTTAAGTGACACATACAACGTTTGTAAGGACTTCTGTTCTAAACCAATACATCGACAAAGAATGATGTTATTCAGGCAAGAACCTTAAATGTAGCTCAACAAATAATCAGCAGCCTTTGTTCAATATTGATCGATACAATTTCCAAAACTTGTACAGTTTCCTGAAAGAAAGAACACCACAGAATATTTCTGACAAAATGGCAGACCACGCCATAAGCTGAACCCATATAAAATACCAACATAACTGGAAGATTAGATCACTTTCAAGTCAAGAAAATGAACAACCACAACTAACGATCTGCCCATGCCTCTTCAACCACTCATCTGTCTACTCGTCAAGATGTTTTCCGATGCCTCTTCTATCGCTCATCTGTCCACTCGTCAAGATGTTTTTCGATGCCTCTTCTGCCGTTCATCTGTCCAGTCGTCAAGATGTTTTCCGATGCCTTTTCTACCGCTCATCTGTCCACTCGTCAGGATGTTTTCCGATGCCTCTTCTACCGTTCATCTGTGCACTCGTCAAGATGTTTTCCGATGCCTCTTTTACCGCTCATCTGTCCACTCGTCAATATGTTTTCCGATGCTTCGTCTACCGCTCGTCTGTCCACTCGTCACAATGTTTTCCGATGACTCTCCTACCGCTCATCTGTCCACTCGTCAGGATATTTTCCGATGCCTCTCCTAACGCTCATCTGTCCACTCGTCACAATGTTTTCCGATGACTCTCCTACCGCTCATCTGTCCACTCGTCAGGATATTTTCCGATGCCTCTCCTAACGCTCATCTGTCCACTCGTCACAATGTTTTCCGATGACTTTCCTACCGCTCATCTGTCCACTCGTCAGGATATTTTCCGATGCCTCTCCTAACGCTCATCTGTCCACTCGTCAAGATGTTTTCCGATGCCTCTTCTACAGCTGACAGATTTTAATCCCGTACAATCCCCCAGATATCTTGTGGCAATTCTATCGGGGTTGAATTTAGGACTTCCACAATGTAGAATTGTATCTTTCTTAACCTTCTTCTTCTTATTTCGTTCGCTTGAAATACATCTATAACTGCAATGTTGTCACCTGTATGAATCTAACAGTTTTGTTAGTTCACTCAGCGGTCCATAGAGTTTATCTTCCACTGTTGTCTCTCTAGGCCAGAAGGTATGCCTAGGCATGTTGTAGTTTGGGCAGTCTTGGAGTATGTGCTCTGCTGACTGCGGCGCTAAACCACATGTGCACATGGCTGAATAACCAATCTTAAATTTTGTATACATGTGGTTGCATAATCTGTTGTGCCCTGTTCTAAGGCGCAGAATAATGACTTGTTCTGATCTGTCCATAACGTGGTAGTCGTCTTGAGCAGGTTTTGGTGACCTTCTGACTGATTTGATCATTCTTTTCTTTTGGTGGTATGTAATGGGCACATCATGTTGTTCTTCTTTTGCTCCTTCCTTAGCCAATCGATCAGCTCTGTCGTTTCCGGGGATTCCACAGTGGGATGGTATCCACTGTATGGTGACCTTACACTGACTGCTAAGTTCAGAAAGTAGAGTCCTTAGTACTGGCAATTTCCCAGACAGGAGCGCCTCGAGTACTGATTTTGCATCTGTCAATATCACCACAGGTTGTGTACCATGGTTGGTATTTAATAATTTCTCTGTTGCTATCTTGATTGCCTCAATTTCAGCATCATAGTTATGGCACTACTTTCCTGTATTATTAGGGTATTTCTTAACCTAACTCAACTGGTTTTTCTACAGACCCCTTGGACCCAAGGCTTACCACACTTGCACGCGGCAGTCATTTTATGCTGTTTAAAAAAACACGACTAATATCTCTCGTTTCACCAATTTAATTAACTCAACATAACACACAACATACAACAGAGTTCTTTGTATAGTAAAGATAAGAGCTACCAGAAACGACAAGTAGAATTTTCTCGCCAGTTCCGTCATAGACGGGAACTTCAGTGTATCCATCCGCCTGGTTAGTCACACACACTTCACCTAGTTGGTCTTTCCCGGAATCCCCCAGAAGACTGACAAGTTCTGCACTAGACTGTCGATTCAGCTCCTTGCTTGAATTCTGACTTCGCCTCTCCAGTTGCTAAGCTGGACACTTATTAGACCGTGGATCCTGTACTTTCTCTAGTTCACCACCGGTTGTAACATAACAGTTCCTCACTATCACGTTTTGCTATTCATTAACTACTACACACAGAAGATGGTAGCCTAGGCAGGCCGACACACCGGAACAGTCCGGCTTCATCGGTCGCGAGACGTGTGCTCGAGAGCGGTCACGTGGTTGAAAGAGACAGTGCCTTCCGTGTGTTGTTCAACACACAAAGTAGTCAATTGTTAAAGTTTGCTGAAACTATAATAATCAACCTTCGTAAGCCGTCCTTGTGCAAGCAGAAAGACACGTTAGTCAGTTTAAAATTACCGTGATAGACAATCGACATTACTGTGCGAACATGTGTATATTTCAGTTTGAAGGATTTATCTAATTAATTCACGTAAGTTGTGTGATTTCTGCAGTATGTACCTGACGAGATGCAGCGAAATATGCCAGACAATAAATCGTGCAATCTATTGTTTGTGTCTTCGTTATTCAAATTCATTAACTAGCCAAAGTCCTAATTCGACGAAACTTGAATCATCAATCAGTCCATGTTCTAATTCGATGAAAGTTGAATAATTTTCAGCAGTGGATAATACTGACATTTCAAGTCTAAGTTGGGGGGGGGGGGGGGGGGCTGAGTGGTCTCGAGGTATGGTGTCCGCCTCGAGTGCCGGAGGTCCCTGGTTCAGGCCCCGGTGAGGCCCCGGTGAGGACCGGGATTTATTTAAAAAATCCACCTGGACTTCCAGTAATAAAATTTCCCCTGGTCTCTGGGTAGTGAGATCGGACGCCCGTGTGTATTGTTGCGCACGTACAAAATCCCTTGGCAGTTGGAAATCGAAAAAGAGTAGCCCAACGGCACTGCCCGGGCAAAATTTCGAGTTAAAAAAATCTACCCAAAGTATTTTCAGGATCCTCGCCGGTGCAACGGAGTTCGTGCATTGAGCTGAGATTCTCCAGACTCAGGTTTGAGTTAGGAAGAAAACGGAGCACTTATGGGCTAAACCGTGTGCCGTGATTTTGATCCAACGACTAAACAAGTCTATGCACATAGGCATGAGGGTTTTGCAATATGTCTCTTATAATTCCCTTGCCTCTGGGTCACTTCTTGACTTATATTGAATATATTTACTTTAATGAATGTTCATTATGTAGAGGAGCGGCTGGCCGAGTGGCTAGAATGCCAGATTCTTCTTCGGGAGACCAGGGTTCGATTCCTCGGTAAGATGTGGAGTATTTTTCTGTCGGAGCAAAAAGAAAACTCTAACCTGCACAGTTGGCGGGGACTGCACTAGCCACGCGGTCTTAATTCATCAGGGTCAAGACCCCCCTGTCATACACCGCAAGGTATTATATTGGCAGTAAATGACAGTTGACAGAATGTTCATTTTATTCGTTAGTCATTCAGGATCATCAGGAGCCAAGGACATTGGACATCATGACTGATGAGTTTCCCATAGACGTCTTCGAAGTTGAAAATCATTATTTCTACGATTCAGAAGCATCAGGTGTCAGAGACATTGATCGTAATGCCTAGTTAGATTCCCATAGGCTTCGTCGAGTATTTATTTTCTTCATAAACGTAGCTTTCCTGTTGGCTGTATACAACTAACCTTCACTTAAGGGACCTGTGAATGTATACAGCAACCTCAGGGTAGTATATGTGTCAATTCAACCTTAACATGACAGTATCACTTTACCCTCTCTTATCTCAGATTTTAAATGATAATTGGTATGATTATCATTAGACCCAAAAGTTCTAGCTCCCTGGACAAGGCACAAAGAAAAGTCCCCCTAGAGTCCTTAATCTGGATAGGAGCTTCAGTTTCATCTGTCATCAGGAGTTGTAGGCTGTACCCTGGTCTGGAGTCAGGTTCTTGCACCCTTTTATCGCTCAGTACACGTAGGTCTTACCACCCTAGTTTACCTTCGCTTTCTTCATTAGTTTAGGTCAGGGGCGTCAAACTCAACCATTCAGCGGGCCAAAACTCAAATCACACGTAAAGTTGCGGGCCATGCAGGATAAACATTCAATAAGCCGAAAAGTAAACCTTTTTTTAAAACATTAATATAAATTAAAACAGAAAAAAATTAATAATAACACATCATTGGTATACACATTTTCACTCTTATGTCAATTTGTCAGAGCACGATGTTTGGCATCTTTTCTTGGCTACAAGTTCGTTTATGTTTGGAGTAATGTTCTGTGTCACTGAGATTCTCATAATTGCATAGTAAAGATAAGAGCTCCCAGAAACGACAAGTAGAAATTGGAAGGAGCTCAGAATTTTGATTGGTCAGAATCAGATTGATTGATTAATTTAGGAACCGACATAACAGTATTCGGGACTTTCCCATAAGCGCTCCGTCCCTATCCTCAGCAGCCAGCGAAGAGTTCTAACACCAATAGTACCAGTAGCAATCTGATTATATGTCCGTCTCGCCTTCCCTCCGAGCGCCGAGCGTGGGCCAGACACCCTCGCCACCCTTCACCGCCTCATTCCAGCAAGACCACGGCGATCCACCTCCCCCCTCCCGAGGTGCACACGCGCTCCCACAAGGCCGCAACCACGTCCACCCCGCCACGCATCAATACTCCGCCAAGTCCTGCAGAGCCAGCCAATCCGTCCGTATGCCCACTCCCCAGCACACCGGCACGTCCCAGAGAAAAGGTCCAGGCGACGCCTGCCACCCGTGACCTCCGAAGCGAAGCAAGCCACCCCGCACGAAGCCCGCCCGTCCCCCTCCCCAGCACGCCCTCTGAGTCAGCTACAATCACGATGTGCGAGCGTATCGCATCCTCCATTCAGCGGAAAGCCGCACCGACCGCCCATACCTCCATTCCCAAGCCAGATGCCGCGGCATCATACGCCAAGCTCTCCCGCACCAAACGTCGACCATCAGCCCTTGCCAAGAACCACCAGGCATCTCCCCTACCTCTCAACACCGAAACATCTGTGTAGATAATCATATCACACGAGCGAGCATTATCCTGAACCAGTTGCTGGATATCCACCTCCGTGGCCCCCACCGCCCCCCCCCCCGAAACCCCAGCCCAATGTGATTGCACAAGTCTGACAGCTCCGCTGGCACTCCGACCCACTCCTCTCATCGCCCAATGTTCCCCAAGATGCACACCTGTCTGATGGTATCCTCCGCCTGAGCCATCCATGACTTCATTCCTATCAGTCGCTGACCCCCAACTGCATCCAGCGCCTCATGCAAAGGGCGACCCGCGTCCGCAGCCACCTCGAGGCATGCCCTCGCCCACATCACCCTGAACCCACCAGCAACAGTCGGCAAACCAAGGATGCAACGCATACACACCACTTGGGCGTCCGTGGTGCATCCCAGAATAACCCGCATAGTTTCGTTCTGTATGCGCTCTAATTTCACTAGCTGACTACTTTAGACAGTGAGCAGTCCTAGTCTATAATCAATCACTGAGAGGTCCAAGTGCTGGTATAGTGTGAAAAGCACTCTGTGTTCTGTATCCATTGCAGCCATAGCTTTAAGTGCATTGAGTCCCTTTTGAGATTCTCATGATGGACTGCAAGTGTTCATCAGTGAGACGACTCTTTTGTGATGTTTTGTTAATCTTCATCACAGAAAACAGCTGTTCACACAGCTATGTGCTATCAAACATGGTCAAGGTTCGAGTCGCATGTAGACAAAGCCGGGGCATCTCTTCAGGAATGAAATGAGTGATCTGTGAAGGCCCCACAGTTTCGTACTTACTCCATCTGCAAATTTACAGGTGCAGTTTCCACATATATGGCAAATGGATTACGAAACAGCTCGAAATTACTTTTCATATATTCAGCTTCCCAGCGGCTTTGAAAGGCTCTGTTTTCAGAATCAACATTTCTCTTGTCCATTATAAAGGCTAGCTTTGGTTTTAAAAGATTGTGCTTCTACCGACAGACATTTGATTTATATCAGGTTAGTCGTAGCAGGGAAATGTGATGTAATTAATATCCGGGCATTACACTACATTCATGTTTTATACGTATTGCCATCGCGTTGCAATCACTCACTTCAGCTAAGTCTAAGTAAGTAACCACAAACTGCTTTCTTGTCTCTGAAAAGTACTTAATAGCTACTCCAAGTAGCTTAATTTCAGAAATGTCATTGCTCTCATCAATCAATAAGCTGTATTTACTTTTGCCAATATCAGCTATCAAGTCTGTTGTGAAATATGGTGCAAGTACATTTGAAATAACTGCTCTGCACTTAGTTCTCCTAAGGTTAAAGTTCTTGCAACCTTTGCTGTCACCAAAGTGTACCTTGCAGAGTTCACTTAAATGGTCAACAACGCGAAGCGAACAATGGCCAGCTATGAACAAAGACATGTATCTTTCTGTTTCTTTGACATCATCTTTCAGTTTGTCAAATGCAATTGTTGTTTGGCTTTGTGTACTGAATGGTTGTTCGGCTTTCTGATGTTTCGTTGTATTCTTGTGCCTCTCAATATCACTTAGAGGGCTGCTATTGAACATTTGCAGTATTTGCAAAAACACTTAGTATTATCCCCTTCTACTTTTAACAACCATTTCTGAAATCTCGAGTCACTGAGCCACTGTTCTCTGAAATGTTGAGAATATTTCTTGCTCATGGTGAAACAAAAATAAGCGTAAATGAAAGGATAATGTAGACACCACATAATTATGAACTCGACTACAAGCTAATATATTGACGTTTGGACTTGTCTTCTGTAGTCCATCTGCAAGATGGCGTTCGCTGTTAGCTAATTCCTATTAAAGAGAGTTAAATTAGTTGAATATTACGCGGTAACGTCCTAAGACTGTTTTACTCTCTCGTGTCAGTTCAAATTTGACTTTTTAGTGTTCCCAAAATTATTTTAACCCCCCCCCCCAAAAAAAAAAGCACAAAAATATCCCCCCCCCCCAAAAAAAAAAATAAAAAAATAAAAAAAATTAATAACAAAAAAAAACCAAAAAACAAAAAAACAAAACAATAACAAAAAACTGAAGCACCAAATTCGCGCGGCCACACCAACTGCAACATTTTGGCACCAAACGACTTGAAAAAGCGCCATATTTGGTGCGAAAAGCGTCAAAATGGCAACACTGCTTCCGAGATCTCATCGAATCTGTAAATTCACTTAATTTCCGTGAGTTTACTTATCTAGGTTTTGGATACCTGTAAAGTTCACCCCGTGTTTAGTGAGAATTTATTTTAAAAAATGTGTTTCTTCACTAATTACAAGTCTTAACCTTCTCGAAAGATCTATGCTAATGAGGTTATACAGTGGATCAAGTTGAGCTTGCCTAAGGAAACCCGTTTTGGACACATTTACCTGGTAGTTATGACCAATACTGCTTACTACTTTGGTTACAGTTTTCCTTTAATGAAAGTGGAGAGAGACTGCCAGGCAATTTCGTTACACTACCCCTAATTACTTGTATTTACTCGTACCAGCTGGTTAAGCATTTTATCGTTTATTGTTATATCTCATGTTGGTGTTATCTTTTTCTTTGACATAAATAACCATTGTTTTTGATTTATTTATATTTAATACAAGTCAATTGTTCCACTTCTTATAACCACAATGTCTAACAGTTGTTGTAGGGATCCGGTTATAATACACAGCTTCGGCTTACTTCTTGCTTTATCTGTTCATCATTTTCCTCTTTATTTCCAATGTTATGTTATTATGTTATGTTATTACGATCGACATCCCGACACAGTGGGTATTCCCAATTATTATTTTCAATTTTAATTGCTGCTACTTGTTTCCACCTTTGCACATTGTAGTAATAGACAGTGCAAAAAGGATTTTCCTTGAATATCAAGAAAACATAAATGATGGTTATATCAAAGACAAAAATAATATCATCATAAAAATAACAATAGAAGGGATAACGCAAAACCAAAATGATACATTTAAGTACCTAGGAGCAATTATAACATCAGATTGATTGATCGATTGATTGATTTAGGAACCGACATCACAACATTCGGGGCATTCCCATAAGCGCTCCGTCCCCATCCCCAGCAGGCAGCGAAGAGTTCCAATACTAATAGTACCAGTAGCACTCTGATTATATGTCCGTCTCGCCTTTCCCCTGAGTGTCGATCGTCGGCCAGATCCCCTCGTCACTCCTCGCTGTCGCATTCTTGCCAGACCATGGTGATCCATTTGCTCCTCCGAGGTGTACATCAGATGGAAGATGTAAAACACAGATTAAGAGCAGTATAGGTGTAGCAAGTTTAGAGGAGTCGGCACAATCTACTTATAATGATCTGTGTATGTGTGTTCAACCCAGCCTTCCCATTTCTCCCTATTATCTACTCTCTATTTATAGTGGATGTTACAGAACGTTGAACCGTCATAATTTGTGGAGTTTTGGTTATATTAATGACTCATACTTTAGAAAAGATCTATGGGAAATAATGCACCCATATATCCAGAGCAGCCATCATTACGAGCAACTACGAGTGTTCATTTACCCTAATATCTATATCTTTAAACAGGGAACATTCTACTTGCTGCCTAGGTTGCACGACATCTAAGCTATAAATGTTTTACAAAAACACAGTAACTTGACAAGCGACACAAAAATGACTGAATCACATATTTTGAAATGATAAAACACAGTATATTATGTTAAACATGTGTAAAGGTGATTGGAGGTAGATATACACAAAGATAATTTACACACAAATGATGCCACAAACATGAGACACTGAGTACAAGAGATTAATCTAAAATGAGCAGTCAATGTCTGGTGACAGAAGTTCTCCCCTCTGTATCACGTTGACTATTCTCCCCTTTAAAAACATATTTCGAACATCCTTGAGTATTTGGTTGTGACTCGACAAAATTCATAGCGTGATCTATTCTAGGTTTGATGAATCATGACGTACCATCCTCTAAAGGGTCACAGAAAACATTCCCACAGGATACAGCTGTAGATCTTAAGAGGGTGTCTGCCGAACCTCACAATGATGGCACCGAGTTACCATGAGAATATATGCCCCAGGTCAACCACGGAGCATGTCCTCACAATGATGGCATCGAATTCCCATGAGAATATACGCCCCAAGCCAATCACGGAATATGTCCTCACAATGATGGCACCGAGTTCTCATGAGAATATATGTCACAGATTAACAATGGAGTATGTCTTCTCTGTAGACGTAGATGTCAACCCAAGACAAACACTGGTGCCAAACAAAGTTGCTGCCACATAGTGCTTCATTCTGTGAACCGTGGGTGGTGTGCCAATTCTAGTATAGTCTTAATATCAGCAGGATATGCTTATGACAACCATTATGACAACCTGACAATTATTGATAATGTGGCCTATCATTTATGACCCTGTAAAGAATTTAAACAAAACACATTTATGAATGTTGGGTCACTTGAGATACATAATAAAATAAAATAAAAACAATAAAAACAAGTTTGGACAGTTCAAAGAGAGGGTCAGGCACATTTTCCCATTTATGCGTATTTACTCAGTGTTTAGATTGCATCGTCCTGGCTAATGTGGAACAGTCAGCTTTCCTCTGGCTTAACTACTGACGAATGGCAATGGACCCGCCTACCTTTTACATAAGATGAATAATGTCCTTCCTTTCAGAAGGTTCACCAGTTTACCTCTACAGCACACATGTACAGCACATGCCTTAGCAAGCTTGACTGAGAAGATTTATAACGGAGACATTCACAACATATGGTTGTGAAATACATTCAACATGTTTCCTCACCATCTTCCCAAATTATACAGTACTCATGTAACCAAGACGTATTAAAGATGTAGGAGTGTGTTAGCATATACATGCATGAGGGAATCTGTGTGCTTGTCCCAAATCTTAGACTGTATGAATGCCGAAACAGCATCTTGTATGATCCCCTAGTCTACAGTGTAACATAATTAATCCAATGTTTAAGATATCATACAGATGTTGGTCTTTCATTCTTTCGCTCCTTTCGGTTGAGTTTAATTCCTTCGAAATAGTTTCATCCTCTATATACTTTCCTCTTGTTTCATCACGAGTTCCATAGAGCAAGACTGTTTATCGTTATCACAGCTTAACTTGGCTCCTTCAATTGTGTCCGGTCTTCTAACACAGGTACATGTTTATATAGTACACTCACCATACACACAGAAACACATTTGATTAATTTCCAGATCGAGCAAGCTCCGATAAATACAAGTTGATGTCTTGTCTCTGGGCATTACTTGGCTCTGTTTGTTGGGGATATATGATATATGTACTCTTTCTCACTAGTGTCAACTAGGAGGTTGAACTTGACAATTTGAGAAGGTCTTCACTTATGAAAAACAAAGCTGCCACTTCCCCAGCTTCTAGATCCAAGAGATTCTGGGCGTCGCATTCTATGTTTTGCCGGAAAGGGATGCCTCGTTAAGGTGTCTCCTCCTTTATCCCAGCCATGTTTCTGACTTAATGGCTCTGTTGGTGTCTTTATTCTATTACTTCTTTCCTTCATCTTTAAATATCAGAGGTTCTAGTACAGTTTAAAAACAAACAAACTGGGTTATCAAAGATAATCCGTCTGAAAACAATTGGCGAAATCCGAAACCGACGAGAACCGAGGCAATTATTTCCATATGAATAAATGTAAATCCACTTAATTTGTTCTAGACACTCAAAAATACATACCAAAAACACATTTTATAGAGAATAATCTATATTTCTATATCTACAACTATATATATATATATATATATATATATATATATATATATATATATATATATATATATATATACCAAGAGGAAGACCGAGAGGAAAATACCTGGATGGCTTGGCCACGTGGCATGGACGAGACATGAATACTGATCTGATCCACGACTCTGGTGATCGATTGAAATGACGAGTCATGACCACCCACGCTTTCCGGCATGGCACATGATATATATATATATATATATATATATATATATATATATATATATATATATATATATATATATATATATATATATATATATATATCCATTGGCACCTTTCCGTCTTGACAGACGATAGTTTGGTACATTGTGCTTCAAAAAGGCTTAATAACTACGATCCATGGCGGTGGCGAGTGTGGCTGGTAAGGCCAATTCTTGCTGCAAATGTTTGCCCACAGTAGGTGCATGTGAAAACATGGTCATTTCCACCATTTTGCACCATCTTACGTCTCTCACGCTCTGTGTGTGCTTTATCTGCAATCATTTTCTCCTTTGTCTTTATTCCATTTCTGATAGTTGCCCTCCATGCAACACGTTCAGCGGCGACGTGCTCCCAATGTGCATTATCAATGCCTGTATCAATCATGTCCCGCTTACACACATCTTTGTATCGCAGTAGAGGCCGACCCTGAGATCTCCTACCCGTCTGTAATTCACCAAAAAAGATGTCCTTTGGTATTCTACCATCATCCATCCTCCTAACGTGTCCTATCCATCTAAGTCTACGAAGACTGAGCATGGAATACACCGTCACACAACCTGATCTTTCCAATACTTCAGTATTTGTGATTTTGTCTTGCATATATATATATATATATATATATATATATATATATATATATATATATATATATATATATATATATATATATATATATATATATATATATATATATATATATATATGTACTAGTCTATACGGTTGGTCTCCGAAGCTAAGGTGTTACGGACGCGATTCGTAAGCCCACTTACCTGCGTTCGAAACATAGCTGCGACCGATTTGGCAGCAAACCGCGTTCTCTGGGTTTTAAAGCGTTGGTATGGGAACCGGTCGTTCAGAAAGCAATGGCAAACTACTGAAGGTAAACTTGCCAAGACATCAACAACAGCAGTAAAATGCTAGTGTTGACAGCGATGTCCTGTAAATAGGATTTTCAACAACAAACAATAGAATAAATATAGTGTTTAATACTATTTTTCAGCCCCAGACTTGTCCGAATTCGCACTTTCGCCGTGCCTAGCAACACTGTGAATGCCAGTGCGCCTCTTTAATTTACTACACCATCATCTGCTGGCCTTAACATCACCAAGTATACTAGCACTCGTCCCAGGCATTTTCTTAATGAGATCGTCATACAACAATCTGGCTATTTCACATATGATTGCTTCCGAAACAGAATCGTCATCTTACTGATTTTAATTTATCAAAATTAATAGTGACTGTTCGACATATTCAATTGTTTGCGATCTCTGTTTCGTTAGCACATTCACGCCTTTCGCTACATTAGCCTTCTTTATTGCTTCCTTTTTCGCCACAATGGAACTTATCGTGGATGGCGACTTCCCGTACTTGCGGCTGATTTCAGCAATCTTAATGCCGCTCTCAAATTTTATTATTAGCAAGTGATACTCACACAACGAAAAACAACGCCAAACTGAGCAGAAGAACGCGTGGATCCCTTTCTTATTCATGTAATGAAGTGACCACTGGAAAGAGCAGCTGGAGAAGAGGCAGAGACAGACCGAGGGAAATGATGCTGGACAGATTGAAACGATAGCATTGGGGGATATTACCAGCAGAGCTGATTCAGAGCACCAGGGACCGAGATCTGTGGAGAGACATGCACGCCTACGCCAGCTAGCTAGACAGATGATGATGGTGTTTGTTGCATTAAATGTTTTAAATTATTATTCTGAGATCTTTTTCAGCAATTTTAATATCTTGCATCATTATGATCACTTCATCAAATTTCACGTTATCTAATTATTTAATGTAATATATAATGTTTGTAATGTGTATATAGCGTTATTCGCAACTTTCATGTATGGATAGAAAGTTGAGCCAAAAGTGTTTTTTTTTTTTTTAAATGAAATAACTAAAAATGTTGTGAAGGTGTGAAAATGTAAACGATTGAAACAACAGGGAACGATTTAGACGTACTAAGTTTAGCACAGCTTTAAAGCTATGCAAGATGGAACAGGGGAGGTGGGTGCAATTGGACACCACAAGCACGCGAATATGAGGAAATACTGCTAGACGTTGTATGGTAGTTATTGCGTTCTCGTATATCTTATTTACAATCACTCTGTATCGTATTTAATTTCCTTCTGCGTTTTAGAAAGTCTGATGTCTCATGTTCTTAGCCTCTTTTCAATAGCTTCCGTGTTTATCGACGGGGGAGGGGAAGTGGAGGGGGGGGGGGGAAGAGGGTCAACCAGTGTCATATATTGTCTTCATATTTATTAATGGATTTCTAAATATTTTATTAATAGGTATGTAGTCAATTTGGTTGAATGTTTTCTTATCGGGGCTCTTCCATGTGTAAAGTCGTCTCTTATGTTCCTTAAATCAGATATTTCCAATCATCATAGCATTTACTTTTGCCTATTCTGCCAGTTTTTTCCCCTTTTGTTTCTTATTTTAAACCAACTTTTCCCCCCTGAGTCTCTTAGTTCCACATACAGTGGTACCTCGGGTTACGAACTTAATTCTTTGCAGAACTCGATTCGTAACCCGAAACGTTCGTAGCCCGAAACGTTCGTAACCCGAAACGTTCGTAACCCGAAATATTGAAATCAATGAAACAGAGACAATACATTTCAAGATGAAAGAATCATTCATTTTTTTAAGGACATCCGGTCGTTTAACTGACATAACACAAAGATTACGTGTACTTCACGTATTAAATAAAGAGAAAGAAAACAATCAAATACATTAAATGTAAAATTAAAAAAAAAATAATTTAAAAACAAAAAGATTTAGTCTACCTTTCTTACCAAGAAAACGATCATGGGAAATTTGTCACTTTCTTTGCTATTCTGAATCATTAGTTTCAGGAGTTTCTTGTCGCTGTTTCTTGGCAGCCGAATAGGAATCTTTCTGCACCAAGAAACTATCAAGGGAAATTTGTCACTTCCTTTGCTGAAGAATCTTTCTGAAGTGGGTCATCGCGTTATTATTCATCAGGTTTACTGCCCTGTTAGCAAGAAGTTTGTTTGGATGATGGTTCACAATGAAGTCTTCGACGTCTGCCCACTTGCTGCAAATTTCTTTTAATCCTGGCAGTTGAAACGATCACTGGCTGCGACTGCTCCTCCTTTAATGTCTTTAGCTGTTCATTCTGAAGCTCCACAAGCTCACGAACGCAATTTTCATGTTTCATAATTATTCCCTTCTTTACCTCCACAGTTATACGTTTCTGCTTCCTAGCAGCACCTTTACCTTTCTTCGAACCCATAATTGATTGGGTTAACAAAATAATGAAAGAGATAAACTGAACACAGTGCCACTGGTAAGAAATCTTTTACTGCTGTGTAGTAAGGCCAATGAAAGTAGGTACTGCGGTTCATTTTTCCGCATTTTGCCGGAATATTTCTTGTGGTTACGTTCGTATATTTATTTTTGTGTCTCTGATATGGAGACGGTAAGCGTACTCATGGTGTTAAATTCCACGATTATTTCAAGATCGAGTTAAAACAGACACTCATTACTTGAAATAGTTTTCCCTACCCCGTTTTGCGTTCTGCATTTCTGGTGCATCGGGAATCCTTGTTATACAGGAGAACCAGGCTACCTATTCTGAGTGGTTTTATGAGACGTATTACATTGTTATACTCTGCATTATTAAATTTAGCATCAATGTTTACGTGTATTTTGTAATTTTCGACCATTTAAGTTGGTAATCAATGTCACACTGAAATTATGAAGATCGCATGCTGTAATGCTGTATTTCAATGGCGGGAGATGACAGTTTTACTCCAGCTAGGAACATTTAATATTGTTATGGAATATTCAGAGCGACTACAATGATAGTGAATGCATGTTTACATTCAACACCCATTATTGTATGTATGTTTAATTTTTCATCACTCTACATGGCCCAGATCATTGTTATTTTTCATCTTTCCAACGAAATATCTTTTGTCGAAGTGCATCTATCTACGCTGGCTGACAAGACTCGCCTGCAGTCAACGCGCGGTCTGGGGTCATACAGATGACGTGAAGATGTATATATCTGTGAGCGTGTGTGTGTATATATACAAACCGGCAGAGTTATATTTCCTTGAGTTAGATAGGCCGCTGTGTTAATCTCCCTTGGCGACAGTGTAAACAGATAGTTGTGTGAGTGTGTTGGTAGGGTCACAAAAAGTGAAAGGTCAAAATCGTTTTTCTTCTATATGTCCCTTTTAATGATTAACTTTCACACAAACATTAATATATCGGCTTACAATTTACCTACAGACTTGAATAAGGTACCGTTGGATTTGTTTTTCAAGGGTTATCCAACTATGCAGGTTACATAATTAAAAAGTAATTTAGGCAAAGTTACTAAAGCGGCTAAATGAAAGCGAGGCTGCGCACGCGTGCTAAACTAGCGCTAAGCGATGTTAGTACTGCGTGGCCTTCGTTTGTACTGTACGCGATCGTTTGTCTCCAAAGTTAAACCTTGCTCTCTCTCTCTCTCTCTCTCTCTCTCTCTCTCTCTCTCTCTCTCTCTCTCTCTCTCTCTCTCTCTCTCTCGCCTTCGTTTGTAACTCGAGGCACTGTTCGTTACCCGAGACAAAAAGTTTCGAAGTTGTTGTTCGTAACTCAAATTGTTCGTTACCTGAGGCGTTCGTAACCCGAGGTACCACTGAATTAGCCTTTCGGCTCTTTGCGACCCACGTAGCCTCTATGTAACCCACCTAGCCCCTATGTGGTCACCGTGCCCCTATGTCACCCACCTAGCCCCTATGTCGTCCACTGAGCCCCTATGTGATCCACCTAGCCCCTATGTCACCCACCTAGCCCCTATGTGATCCACCTAGCCCCTATGTGATCCACCTAGCCCCTATGTCACCCACCTAGCCCCTATGTCATCCACTGAGCCCCTATGTGATCCACCTAGCCCCTATGTGGTCCCCGAGCCCCTATGTGGTCCACCGAGTACCTATGTGGTCCCCGAGCCCCTATGTGGTCCCCGAGCCCCTATGTGGTCCACCTAGCCCCTATGTGGTCCCCGAGCCCCTATGTGGTCCCCGAGCCCCTATGTGGTCCACCGAGCCCCTATGTGATCCACCTAGCCCCTATGTCACCCACCTAGCCCCTATGTGATCCACCTAGCCCCTATGTGATCCACCTAGCCCCTATGTCACCCACCTAGCCCCTATGTCATCCACTGAGCCCCTATGTGATCCACCTAGCCCCTATGTGGTCCCCGAGCCCCTATGTGGTCCACCGAGTCCCTATGTGGTCCCCGAGCCCCTATGTGGTCCCCGAGCCCCTATGTGGTCCACCTAGCCCCTATGTGGTCCCCGAGCCCCTATGTGGTCCACCGAGCCCCTATGTGGTCCCCGAGCCCCTATGTGGTCCACCGAGCCCCTATGTCACCCACCTAGCCCCTATGTGATCCACCTAGCCCCTATGTGATCCACCTAGCCCCTATGTCACCCACCTAGCCCCTATGTCATCCACTGAGCCCCTATGTGATCCACCTAGCCCCTATGTGATCCACCTAGCCCCTATGTCACCCACCTAGCCCCTATGTGATCCACCTAGCCCCTATGTCACCCACCTAACCCCTATGTGATCCACCTAGCCCCTATGTCACCCACCTAGCCCCTATGTGATCCACCTAGCCCCTATGTGATCCACCTAGCCCCTATGTGATCCACCTAGCCCCTATGTGATCCACCTAGCCCCTATGTCACCCACCTAGCCCCTATGTCGTCCACTGAGCCCCTATGTGATCCACCTAGCCCGTATGTGGTCCCCGAGCCCCTATGTGGTCCACCGAGTCCCTTTGTGGTCCACCGAGCCTCAATGTTTTAGTTTTTTTTCCCTTGTCATAATGACCAGATTTAACACTTTGATCTTAGCTAACGGGCCGAGAAGCAAGCCACCAACTAATCCTTCCATTATTTTATGTCTCTCTTTTACGTTGAAATTTCCAAGTACTATTTTGATTTCTTGTAATCAGGTTTGAAATATCACATCATAAAATCTGAGTATTGCTTCTTCAGTGCCGCTTGTTGTTGAAATTATGTGACAAAGTGTATAGAAATGGACAACATAAACCACAGTACTATCAAGAATTGAGGGTATGACAATCACAGAAGACAGCTGAAGTACCCAGTAAACCAAATGAAAAGGTTCTTTCATAAATAGGTATCGGGGCGATTTTATATCTGATCATTGGTTCAGCGGCAAAGAATGTTCGGGTTACTGTTGTTTTAAGTCGATTGTGTTTTCGTTTTTATTACGTCGTCCTCTTGAAAGGTTAGTTGAAGAAACACTTGAAGTTTGGGAACCGATTATTCTGTGGGGGTGGGTTTGGATGGCTTGCAGTGACGTTTGATGAAGCCGACTGGATGGCCATTGGATTGTAGAGTCTGGTGAAGAATATCCAGTTCTTCCTTAACTGTGTCATCGGAGTAAATCTTTCTAGCTCGATTCCAAGCCTTTACCAGGTCACGCTTATATTGGATAAGTGCAAAGCTATTGGTAGGTATTGACCGGTTCATGTTCCTGTTAGATAGATTGCTCTTTAGCTGGTGCCATCCTCTCAACATCGGATTAGGATGTCTAAGAACGATAAGGTGTCATTGTGTTCGTGGCCAGTAGATAAATAGATATTCGTGCGCGCTTTATTCGTGATGGAGAGGAACGATTCTGATCGTGATGAATAATATACCACCAACATTCCGCCGGTATACAACCAAGTCCTTAATATTCCAGACTCTTTGTTCTTCTATGTGGGCCATGAAGGTGTCCGCTAGAATGGAAACTTGAGAACTCCCCATGGGCATAGTAGAGGTATGTAAGATAGATTAAATATATGTATATAAAGCCACAGTGAGAAGAGACGGAATCGGGCAATAACAAATAAACATATAATAAAATGCACTAAACGGTAGACTTAAGGAAGCAGATAGAAGAGGCAAGTGGGTTATACAGAATCACCCGGGGTAGAGGAAAACAACAGGATGGTGATAACACATTTCCTGACAGTAGAAACATGTACACATTTTCCCATGAACCAACATACTATCTCCACAGCTGACCTAATTATAATCATGCTCCGACTACTATAATCATTATCTAGAAAATAAGCGTTGCCTACTGATGATGGTGTATGCTATGTATTCTATTATTTTGAATGACAGCTCTAGAATATAATACTCCTGTCATCTCGTACAATATTTAAACTTTCGTTGCCTATTTCATCCAATGTTAGAAATTAAAATGTTATTTAATATTATGTTTAAAACTGTAATGTTCCCCATGTTATTTTTACAAATGGAAATCGATGTTACTTTTGTATTTCTTGTTAAATGTCGAATTGCAAACCTCCTCTGCTGTGTGTCCACCGTGACGAGGTAGAGGGGCTTGCGCGTTCCAATGACCCCAAGAGCTATGCCGACGGTAGCTCAGCTACTGGTAGGGCCACCCATGTCGGACAGGTCAAGGGAGAGGGACCAGACGAAGAGACACACAAACCTGCTGCCTTGTAGGTAGACTGGGGACAGTCAAAGGCTAGGGAAAGCACCCCGAATAAATGCTTGTCGAAATCGGATGTACTGAGCCACAGGCTTGACAAAGCAGTGCAACGTAAAACCTGCTGCCTTGTAGGTAGACTGGGGACAGTCAAAGGCTAGGGAAAGCATCCCGAATAAATGCTTGTCGAAATCGGATGTACTGAGCCACAGGCTTGACAAAGCAGTGCAACGTAACTTAATTCATGATGTTACAAATCAAAATTAATCGTTATGGTGCTAATCCCGCGAAGTCCCATCAGGCGGTGATAGTGCCGGGCCCCCTGCCTCGAGGGGGTCCACCCATGACTACTGGTGGTCACCTTCCCCTGTGCTGTGGAGTCAAGGCACAGAGGAGTAGGTTAAGAGCTATTGACAAAATACCCCGGACACTCAACATACTACAGTGGAATGCCGAAGGAGTTTACAACAAGAAAGTCTCCCTAACACAGCGTCTTCATAAAGATAGAATAGATGTGGCATGCATTCAAGAGACACACCTCAACGCCAATCGCAAATTCTCAGTCAGAGGATATCAGGCCACACGTTTCAACCGCGAAGGACACAAAGGAGGAGATCTAATACTTACACGAAATACAATACCTTGCAGCGAAGTATCTGTGATCTCTGACAACCAAACGGAAATTATAGGTGTTGATATAATGATAAAGGACGTGAAAATAAGAATCTACAATCTGTATAGCCCAGCAGATAAGGACCTTACACTCTCAAACATGAAAATAACTGACACAAACTGAATTATTGTCGGAGACTTTAATAGCCGCTCAGAAAGATGGGGATACCCAGATACTGACAAAAGAGGAGATGAATTGGAGGACTGGGAAATAGACTCAAATCTCCATCTACTCAAAAAAGCGGATGACACACCGAGATTCTACTCCAGAAGATGACTTACCACTTCTACTCCAGACTTAGCTTTCTGCACAAAATCGATCGCCATGTGCTGGACCAATTATCAGGTAGTGACCACAGATCAATCAAGCTTGTAATGAATATGGAGTATGATCCACAGGAGCAAAAGCCTTTGCCCCGCTGGAATTACAAACGAGCAGATTGGGACAGATTTGCCATACTAACAGACAAATATTGTGAAAACATAAATACACGATACGGCAACATGAAGCAAATGGTGAAAGTCTAACCAGAGCAATATTACAGGCGGCCACTGAGTCTATTCCACGAGGAGCGAAGAAAAATTACAAACCATACTGGACTGAAGAACTACAAAGTTTGGAGGACAAAGTTGAAGATGCCAGGAAGACAGCAGAGAGAGAACAAACAACTGAAGCGAACATCTCTCTCAAAGCCATCTCAGCAAAATATAAAAGAACAGTAAATCAAACAAAAAGATATTGTTGGAGGGAAAAAACAGAAAACCTGAATTTTGACAGGGATGGAAACAAACTATGGAAACTAGTGAAAGCCATGACCAATGAAGGACCTAGAAACAAACAAATAACAATTAAACAAGGAAATGCCTTGCTTACAGGAAAAAAGGCTGCAAATGCACTAATGGAACACTATGCAAATGCAAACCACATTGATATTACAACCGAACAGAAGAAAGCAATCAAAGACAAACAGATACATCATAGAAATACAGAGACAGCAGCAGAATATATGATGGCAAATCTAACAATGGAAGAAATGGAACAGGCAATGAATACCCTAAAAAAGAAGAAATCACCAGGAAAGGATGGAATCACAAATGAAATGCTAATAGGACTAGGCACCAACGCAAAGAAGAAACTACTAGCAGTCCTAAATAACAGCTGGAAGAGAGGAATAGTCCAACAGGCATGGAAGGAAGCTATACTAATACCAGTCCCAAAGAAAGGAAAGGACCTGGAAGAACCAAATGGCTATCGACCTATCAGTCTACTTATCTGTGTAGGAAAATTAATGGAACGCATTATCAATGGCAGGCTAACATGGCATCTGGAAGAAAACAAACTCTTAACACCACACCAAGCAGGATTCAGAAAGTACAGATCCACTGAAGATCAAATAACCTATATAGCTCAGGAAATAGAGGATGCCTTCCAAGAGAAAAAGCACACACTAGCAGTCTGGATAGATTTAGAAAAAGCATTTGATAAAGTATGGAAGGAAGGACTGAAAGTAAAACTGCAAAAAATGCATGTTTGTGGGAAAATGTATAAATGGATCAGCCACTACCTTGAGAACAGAACTGCCAGGACAAAAGTACAAGGACAAACAAGCAAAATGATGCTGTTGGAGCAAGGTGTCCCCCAAGGAGGAGTTCTTTCACCAACATTATTCCTAGCATATATAAATGACATCACAGAAAATTTTCCAGCCAGAGTACACACATCCTCCTTTGCAGATGACCTAGCCATATGGACATCTGAAGAATATATTAGTACAGCTAACAGCAGAATACAGCAAGCCTTAGTAGCGCTAGAGGACTGGTCAAAATCATGGCTAGTGAAGATAAGTGAGGAGAAAACAACATGCACAGTGTTCTCCCTCTCAAATAAAACTCAGCAACCTAAGCTGGTATTGAATGGAAAAATATTGCGCCATGAAGAAATTCCAAACTATCTAGGAGTCAACTTTGATCGTCGCCTGACATGGAAGACACAGGTTGAGAAAAACCGAACAAGAGCAAGGCAGAGAATGGCAATCATGAAAAAGCTTGCTGGTATAACGTGGGGAGCAGATGAGAAAGTTCTTAAGAAGTTATATACTGGACGGGTGAGGCCAGTACTGGAATATGGCATTGCAGCTTGGGCAACAGCAGCTAAGTCAAACTTTAACAAAATAAGTAGAGTCCAAAACCAAGGAATGCGAATCATAACTGGAAGCCTGAAGACAACGCCTATTAATGAACTAGAAAAGATCACTTGTTTACAACCAATGCAGGACAGAAGAGATAGCAGAGCCCAGCAACAAGCAGAAAAATTTAGAAGATTGACAGACCACCCTATGTATAACAGGTTTAATGGTTTTGGAAAGGGAAGACTGAAGCGTAGCAACTTTGTAGAAACTGCAAAACGAAAGATTAGGGCAGATCCCATACTTAACATATCAACAGTCAAGCCCATTTACAATGTACACAGCTTCCCAGCTTGGATACAGCAGAAACTGCCTGAGATGATAGAAAACATTCCTGGTATTGAGAAAAAGAACACTCAGAATGAAACCGAAAGAAGAAAAATAACCCTAAACTACATAAAAGAACATTACCCAAGCAACAATTGGACCCATGCATATACAGATGGATCAGCCAAAGATTCAATTAAAAACGGAGGAGGAGAATTCTCCTTAACTTAAAAAATGGAGTGAAAAAAACACAATCAGTGGCAACTGGAAAATTTTCAAGTAACTTCAAAGCTTTGAAAACTGCAGCAGAAATGCTCTTGATGGAGGAAAATAAAGAGAAGCAAATAGCTATCTTCACAGATGCAAAGTCAGCTGTCTCAATACCGAAGAGCAAAAACAGCACAGAACTAGCTGACCTAAGAGCAGCACTCCATGGTCTATGCCAGAAATCCAAAAAAGTTTTAATACAGTGGATCCCATCACATTGCAGTATACCTGGAAATGAAAAGGCTGACAGACTAGCAAAAGAGGGTGGACGATTACCACAGCCTGACATAGACATAACCTATAATGAAGCAAAGAGGTTTATAAAAAGCACTTATAGAACCAAATGGGAAATAGAGCATCCAGGCCACCAGAAGGATGATGCATATTACAAACTCGACCGAAGAGAACAAGTAGCAATCTTCAGACTCCGCACAGGACATAACAGACTGAAACACCACGTGTTCAATAAACTAAAGATAGGAGATACTGATGAATGTAATTGTGGAACTGGTAAAATGACAGCTAAACATTTGCTGCAGGAGTGCCCAATATATGCAGAACAGAGAAAGATATTTTGGCCCACGCCTGCTTCATTTGAGGACAAGCTCTATGGAGATATCAACAAGCTCATGTTGACTACAGCTTACTTTAACTACATTCAGGTTGACATCTAAAGGTGCATGAAGATGTATTTAGACTGCCACACTTCATACCACAGGTATGTCGGTTACAAAAGCGTCCCAGAGGCATGAAATGGAATATTGCTTGGATAGCAAAATCCATTACGTGGAAAGTCCGAATCGAAAGCTCACTGTGTGGGCTTCATAAAATTTGGAAAAAGTGTCCTAGTGGCAAGAAATGGAAGATTGCTTGGATAGCAAATCCATTATGTGGAAAGTCTGAATCAAAAGCTCACAGTGTGGATGTCATCTGCAGACTGCATTCTTCTGGTTTCCGGAGGAACAGCCTATGGTGAATGGAAGGCCCAATATACGGAAGTGAGGCTAAGCAGCCATGTGCAGGACGTGACGATTCCTTGGGTGAGCCCAGTACCAGAGCGCTGTGTGATGGCTCTACAAGTATGGAAGCCTCCTTGGATGGCGGGGAATGCTCATGGTCTGCCCCTGCCTTCCCTTGAGGGTTGACCAGGATATCTTTGGCTGTTCTATTTAGGCCAGCTAGTATGGGGGATAACACCACAACAGTGAGATTCAAACGTCCTAAGAAACCCCCGCGAAGGTTAACCCGGTCAACAAATGCCCACAGAAGTCGGATGTGTCGGCCTAACGGCGCAAGAACGCAGCTCTACTGTAAACAGGCACAACGCTGTCACATCCGGAAAAAAAATCCGGATGAACGCAGAAGAAGAAGAAGAAGAATTGCAAACAATGTTACTTTATTTAAGTTTGCACAATATACATTTGTTGGTTTTTCATTAAGGAAAGGACATTTATTTTATTTTCAATAATGTAAACATGTGTATTTAAGTGAATATGTCAAATGTCTTGATTATTCTTTCTGAAAAGTCAAAATTTCCTTTACTTTAGTTTGAATAACGTTATTATTTCTTTTGCATATACATATTTACTGGAACCAAGTAGCAGCAATTAAAATGGGAAATAAAGAGGGCAATTATGGACAAATAAAGCTAGGAGTACGACTGGGGCGTGTTTTGTCACCGGATCTCTTCTCCCTCTATAGCGAAGTAATAACGAGAGAGATCAAAGAGAAATCGGGAATACTAATCGAGGGTTATGATATAAACAATATACGCTATGCAGATGATAAGGTATTGGTGGCGGATAATGCAAAAGATATACAACAATTGTTGGACAATGTAGTAACCGAGAGTGCAAAGAAAGGACTCTCCTTGAATATCATGAAAACAGTAACAATAGTGACATGAAAGCCAAATGTGACACCAAACTTCTCTTCTCTTCTTCTTCTTCAGCGTTCCGAGCCATTGAGGTTCTTTGCTGCAAATACAATCCGTCTCCATTCGTCTCTCTGGTGGACCTTCTCTTGCCAGTCGTTGATTCCAAGTGCCTGTAGGTCTGTACATGTATTATCTCTCCACCGTCTTCTTGGTCTACCTCGGGGTCTACGGTCATTTATTTCCTGAGTGTAAGCGAGTTTTGTTTCCCTATTATCTTCCATTCTTTCTATATGCCCCAGCCATTGTAGTCTATTAGCCTTCATGATACCAGTGATTAGCGGGGACTTAAACAGATCATAAATGTCTTTGTTACTTCTTCTTTTCCACTCTCCACTTTGTGTATCCCTAATGGGTCCAAAGATGCGTCTTAAAACTTTGTTCTCAAAGATTTGTAACAAGGCTTCGTCTCCTTTCGTTGTACTCCAGGTTTCAGAGCCATACAGCACAACTGGTCTGATCAGTGTTTTGTATATTGTGATTTTGGTGTTACGAGATAGCGCCTTTGATTTTAGTAGATGTTGTAGTGCATAGTATATCTTATTTCCAGAGTTGATTCTAGTTTGTATTTCTTCCCTTATGATGTTGGAGCAGTTGAAGATCGTACCCAGGTATTTGTATGTTTCCGTTCTTTTAATGGTCATATTATCTATTTGTATGTGGCCAGAGTTTCTAGCCATTCCGTCTCTTGAAATTACCATATATTCTGTCTTATCTTGGTTGATAACCAGCCCCATCTGTTGGGCTTTTTCCTTTAAGTGAGTCAATATTTCCAATGTCTTTTGTTCACTTTGCCCTATAATATCTATATCATCTGCATAACCAAGCAGCTTGGATGTTCCTCCAATATCACATTCCTCCTTTACCTTCCTTACAACTTTCTCTAGAGCCAGATTGAAGAGTAGCGGCGATAGTGCATCACCCTGTTTCAAGCCAGATGTTATTTGGAAGGGGTCTGATTTCCTGCCTTTATATGTTACTATATTATAAGTATCTTCCATGCATAGTCTGGTCATGTTGATTAACTTCCTTGGTATTCCAAATTCCTGCATAGCATTCCATAGACTATTCCTATGGACACTATCATAAGCCTTTTTAAAATCAACAAAAATGTTATGGAGATCTCTTTTATATTCCCAATGTTTCTCGGCTATTTGTCGTAAGATAAATATCTGATCTATTGTTGATCTGTTTTGTCTAAAACCCAAACTGTGAAATGGAAATAGAAGGGAAATTTCTTAGCCAAGTGGATAATTTTAAATACCTAGGGACATTTATAACATCAGACGGGATGTGCACAACAGAGATTAACAATAGAATAGGGCAAGCAAAAGCTGCATTTTAGAAAATTAAAAAAATATCTTATGCAATAAGTCACTATCATTAAATGTAAGACAGAGAGTGTTGAAATGCTATATAGAACATGTTTTGCTGTGTGGCAATGAATCAAGGAATGTAAATGAACAAATTAGAAAGAAATTGGAAGCAACAGAGATGTGGTTCCTAAGACGAATTTTGCGAATTCCTTGGGCTGCCAGTGTAACAAACGACGATTGCCTGAAAGAGGCTTATGAAACTAAAACATTATATACAACAATAAGAAAGAGACAAACAGTTTTCTTTGGCCATGGGATGAGAAGAGAAGCATAAGAGAACATAGTGACCACTGGAAAGATCGAAGGAATGAGAAGCATGCATGTATGTATGTATGTATGTATGTATGTATGTATGTATGTATGTATGTATGTATGTATGTATGTATGTATGTATGTATGTATGTATGTATGTATGTATGTATGTATGTATGTATGTATGTATGTGTGTGTATGTATGTATGTATGTATGTATGTATGTATGTATGTATGTGTATGTATGTATGTATGTATGTATGTATGTATGTATGTATGTATGTATGTATGTATGTATGTATGTATGTGTATGTATGTGTATGTATGTATGTATGTATGTATGTATGTATGTATGTATGTATGTATGTATGTATGTATGTATGTATGTATGTATGTATGTATGTATGTATGTATGTATGTATGTGTGTGTGGTTGTGTGTGTGTCTGTCTGTGTGTGTTCTTTATGTATGCGTGTATGTGTGTATATGTATGTGTAGGCAGGCAGGCAGACAGGCAGTTCGGTGAGTCGGTGGGTCTGTATGTATGTATGTATGTATGTATGTATGTATGTATGTATGTATGTATGTATGTATGTATGTATGTATGTATGTATGTATGTATGTATGTATGTATGTATGTATGTATGTATGTATGTATGTATGTATGTATGTATGTATGTATGTAGGTATGTATGTATGTATGTATGTAGGTATGTATGGCTGAGCTACAACAGAAGCGAACATGCGTGATGTGTAACTGCAGTACTACTGTGTATCACACCTAGCAACAACCATGATAGGGTGAGTACTGAGACTCCTGTACGGTTATGCTCACATTCAGCTTGTGTTGTGTGCACGTACTTGTTTTACAAACAACGGCAGTATCTTCTGCACGTATGTAGCACTTAACGCACATTCACGGCAGTAATGCAAATACGAGCTGACGCGTAAATCGTGTTTGTCAGACACGTTAGAAAATGTGCCCAAGCAATGCCATCTGGTGGATGAAATTACATTTCCTGTTATCTACCGCATTGATAAGCCTGGAAACTGGTTTTTATGTCGAAATAAACACCAATGTTTGGAGCGGAAAGTGCACTCTTGTTTGGTGGCTTTCTGTCACGTCTGCATCGTTCAAAGGCTACAGGATTACATCATTGAAACAAATTCAGGCGGCATGAGAGTAACCTTGGGGATTAATTTATCACAGCGGAACTGCATGGGAAGCGACCTGTTCCAGAAGCTTCGTTGTTGTAAGACGCCGGTAGGACAAGGAAATCACGGTGGCGCCTTGCCACAGTCTTGTTCCTTGCAGGGTAGTCTAAACTGAGCGATACACAGACAAGCGAGCGGGCGGGAAGCATTTGGAATTCTTTTTATCTGCTCTATGGGTGGCATAGGAGTATCTTGGTGTTCTAATAACCGTGATTAGACCCATTAGCCGGGTGGCTGGAGGGGGCTGAGGGATGATTGGAAGATACTCAGGGATGGTCTGAAGAGGCCAGAGAGAGCGCGCGGTTACAGATTGGATAAATAAAGTCTAAGGGCATTCTTGAGAACATCATTTGTGGACTTCCTCTCTGGAAATGATTATACTTTAATTTATGGTGGAAATATTGCTAGCCGTATTTATAGTCAGAATAGATAACTGCAGTACAAGACCAATGCAGTTTCGCGCACGATTAGTACGAGTACTGGCGTGGAAATACTGGACTTGCCTGCTTACATACACAATTGTACCATGAGACATAGTCTGACAACATAACTGAAGCCGACCATTTTACAATCATACCTATCCTTCATCTATGAAACTATGACCCTGTTCTGTATCCAAGGCTCTTGGGAACCATGCTTTATTAACATAGCTCTACATGTATGTATGTATATATATATGTATATATATATACACACACACACACACACACAAACACAAATATATAACAACCTTGCAATATATAGCAAATACCTTGCTACCTGACCATGTAAATCATACTTCTCCACATCTCGCCATCTCCAACATGCAGTGCTGTTATGAAAGTCTCTGGAGAATCTTCGCTCGTCTCCCTCAATATCTTTTTCCAGTAATCTTTACTGTTGTTACAATGTATGCCCGTTTTCTCGTCACATAACATGGTCAAGATGTTGACTGCATCTGTCTGTTGTTTATGATACGTTATTTGTGTGTCATAGGCTTTTTCCAAACAAATAGATTACTCATGTTGGTTGCTCTGTCTTCTGTAAAACACATTTCTGTAGTTTCAATTACTTTATTGTTGCTTATTTTATGACTGTCTCGGATTCATAACCATGGTTCTGTGTAACAAGCGAGTACTTTTCTTACTTTCAATAACATCAACTATTCGCTAAAACGGTCTTCATTTTAAAAAACGTTGAGATTTTAGAATGCCGATTTAAAAAGTCACGAGCTTAATATAATATGTGAGATCCTACTGGAGAGAATCTATATATATATATATAAAAGAGACTGTCTGTGTGTGTCTTTGTTTGTGTCTTTGTGTGTCCCTTATACGTTCGCGAACGGTCCATCCGATTGAGATGAAATTTTCTACAGATGTTCTTCCCATTTCCCACCAAGCCAACTGGCATAGTTTGTTAGTGTAAAAACAGTTATTTACGTATTAAATTGAATTTAATTAAAAAATTACAAGGGGACTTAACTTAAGAAAAGTTATATCAAGGGACATAACTTTTAGTAGCATGTAGTATTATGTAATTTAAATAATTGTATTTTTCTTAAGTCTAATAAAATGTTTAAAGTAGTTATCTACAGCCATATGCGTTATAATACATTGATTAAATCTTTAAGGCATTTTCAAAGTTTTCATAAAAATATTTATCTCTTTTAAATACGTGAAAATTTTCGAACCCATTTTTTCCCGCAACGGTAACGGGAAAGGGCAGTCGTGTCTGGTATAAAGAAAGTCATAAAAACTTTGCATCTTCAAAGTTTTCGTAAAAATAATGGATCTATTTTAGATACGTGAAAATTTTGGAACCCATTTTCCCGCAACGGGAACGGGAAATGGCCAAACACAGACAGGCAGACAGACAGACAGACAGACAGACAGACAGACAGACAGACAGACAGACAGACAGACAGACAGACAGATTGATTCCCGCCAGGAGCTGGGCGAAGCCGGGCCGGGTCAGCTAGTATAAAATAAAATAGACATTGAATGTTCCAGAAACACAATTTGGTTTTCTGTTTAAACTGGATCACGTGATAATATTTCGTTCCAGAAAACTGGCAGAAAATGTGGAAGTAAAGTACAATGTACCAGATCTCTTTCAACGCTATGAGGAGTTTTGGGTATGTGGTGCTACTCACAAATTATGAGATCACTTTTCACTCGAGGAGTAAGGTGATAAATATAAAGCCGGCCGAATTTACTTCCCAGCACATTCCTCAGTACCCAGTGTAGGCTGGCTCGATCTGGGAATGAGGCGAGGAAAATACCCCGCATCGAAGAGGATTCTAACGCTGTCCGACAGGCAAGCGTGCTAGCCACTGTGCGACCACGGTCCCCACAGAACGTATGTACACGCTCGAAAAAGTAATTGTTAGTGCTTTGTAGAATCTACACGGGCATTTGATAGTGTTACTGTAGACCACACAGGCATTTGATAGTGGTACTGTAGACTCTACACAGGCATTCGACAGTGTTACTGTAGACTTTACACAGGCATTCGATAGTGTTACTGTAGACTCTACACAGGCATTCGATAGTATTACTGTAGACTCTACACAGGCATTCGACAGTGTTACTGTAGACTACACAGGCATTCGATAGTGTTACTGTAGACTCTACACAGGCATTCGACAGTGTTACTGTAGACTTTACACAGGCATTCGATAGTGTTACTGTAGACCACACAGGCATTCGATAGTGTTACTGTAGACTCTACACAGGCATTCGACAGTGTTACTGTAGACTTTACACGGGCATTCGATAGTGTTACTGTAGACCACACAGGCATTCGATATAATTGCTTGCTTTCTTGCTTGCATTCGCTGGCTGTTAACTCCAGCGCGAAGTCCTGTATGTCGGATGAAGACATCCTGTTGTTCAACATCAGTGTGATGTCATACCGGACTGAGGTTTGCGTGAGTATCCGTTGTCCCATGTCTGGCTTATTGGCGTGTAGATTGGTGATTTCTCGCCATGCAGACAGATACTCTCCGACTTCGGAAGAATCAGCGACCCTACTACGTTAGCTAGGACCCCGAAGGGACCTGTTGCCCAGGACGCACGACTAGGACGTGTTAGTAGGTCTTGGCCAGTATAGAACCTGGCCCTGGTGCCTTGGAAACACCTCTGCGTCCCACTACACACATCCGAAAGAGTTATTGTAGACTCTACACGGATATTCAGATAGAGTGATTGTAGACTATAGGCACATATTCGGTAGTTATTGGGTATTATACACATATATTCGATAGACTTATCGTTGACTTCATATACAAGTAATCGATTGAGTTACCATAGACTACAAACAAGCATTCGTTAGAGTTATCATAGACTACACACTGGCATTCGATATTTATCTTAGACTTCACACCGTTCTTCGACAGATATCTTATACTATACTCACATATTCAATAGAGTCATCCTAGACTATAGTCACATATTGGATAGAGTCATCCTAGACTATATTCACATATTCACTCTGTTGGACATGGAAGTATGCCCTTGCCTTCTCAGATAGGTTGCGGCAGTCCTTTATGAGTGTAAGGTTGCACTGCGCATCCTGGACTACTTATCCCTGTACGATTACACCTAGGTTGCCACAGGGATCTGCCTTGTCCTCAGTGCTCTTTAATGTCTACACCAGCAAAGTCGCAGCTATTGAGACACCGGGTGTTGGTAGAATCTTGACATTTGCAGATAATGTGCTAGTGTAAAGACAGGGCAGAGATAGGGAAAGTTTGGCTGCAGATTTACAGATGGCAGTAAACAGGATGGCAGAGTGATGCAGGGACGCAGGGGCCGTTATACACACAACCCAGACAAGGCATGAGTTGTGTGGTACTCCATGGGAGCCGAATTGCGAAGGCATATGTCCCAGGTATTATATTGAATGGGTGTCCTCTTAGTAGATAGAGAGATTAAATTGAAGTACATGTGTTCACCTTCGACAGGTGTATGTCTTTTAAAGATTATGTGGAGGCTTTGGTGGTGAAGGCTGGCAAGGGACTTAATGATTTGAGGGCGATGGCAGCAACCGGTGTAGAGTAGATGTTGCTTTACATGCTCTTTCAACGGTTAATATTTTATGTCATTTAGTATGGTTTGGGGCTCCTGACAGTATCATAGAGCCAGCTTGAAAGGTTGGAGCGCATAAAAAATGCTGTCACGTAGGTGATCCTGGAGTGTACAAAGGACACACCAATTATATGCACGGGGCATATCCTGCCGCTACCAATAATGGCGGATAGGAAATCCTTGTCTGACACCTTTCTTTATTCACTAACATGATCTTAATTCGTTTTATGCATATATCAAATAGCCTGCTCTGTAGCAAAGCGGTTACGGACCCAATTCGTAATCCCGCATACCGCGTTTGAAACACAGCTGCGGGGTGTTTGGCAGTAGACCACCTTGCGTTGGTGTTCATTAAATGGTATGAGTGCCGGTCGTTCAAAAAGCAATGGCAAACTACTGAACTTAAACTTGGCCAGAAATCACAAGCATCCACACACACACACACACACACACACACACACACACACACACACACACACACACACACACACACACACACACACACACACAATGCTGGGGTTCGGTATAGGATATGCAACTAACTTAACATATTAACAGCCTTTCTAGGACCTGTAAAGATTTTCACTAGTCTAATGGCATTGACCCAGAAACTGCCGTTGCCACAGGCTGCAAGTCAGTCCTCCAAAGAGGCTTTCATGCTCAGTGCAAATGTTCCTACATTTTATAAGTTTGGTCGATATATTTCTTTACTTGGGCAATATTTTTCCCAGTTGGCTAACAAATGTTCCTACTTGTTATAAGTTTAGTCGAGATATTTCGTAACTTGGCCAATATTTTTCCCATTTGGTTAACACAGTTTTCTACTTTTTATAAATTTGGACGAGGTATTTCATTATATGCGGGTAGCGGGGTAGGGGTATCCCCTATCAAAGGAGAAGTAAGGCGCCTCCTTCCCTCCGCTAGCCTACGGGACACCCTTGGGCAAGGTGGAGTACCCGTTTAGCCCCCCGATCAGGGTTGCGTGAAGCCATGGGTGCAGGTGGTGGATGAAGATGGAGAGCAGCCGACAGATAGTTGTAGGTTATGGTCTACACCTTCACGACGGTAGGCAGAGGATCTCCTTTTTTGAGGAGACAATGGCTACGGTCACTGACCAGTATGGTCACTGCTGGGAAGGAAAGCAATGGCAAACTACCTTCTTTACACATGCCAAGAAAATCATGTTGTGTTCACTTATCGATAATCAGAGAAACGGCGTAAATGGGTGCTCCATAGGAGCAGCCTCGCCCGGTAGGGATAGTCATGCGCACCAGGTGACTCCAGACCGTCAACAGGCTACTAGGTGCAAAAGATTAATATCATTGAAAGTAGGAACTTGGAATGTTAGAACAATGAATGCAGAGGGAAAGTTGGAGGACATCAAAAAAGAAATGGAGAGAGAGAAGATTAACATATTAGGAATATCGGAAACGAGATGGAGAGGAGCAGGGATAAGGACAGGAGAGGATTGTAAGATTATTTACTCGGGGGGAGAAGAACAGCAAAGAGGTGTAGCCATTATATTAGATAAGCAAACATCAAATTCTGTCAAAGGATATTGGGCTGTGTCAGACAGAGTTCTATTAGTAAAATTAAACGGAAGACCTTTTAAAATAAATGTAATTCAAGTATATGCCCCAACAAGTGAAAGCAGTGAAGAAAGTATAGAGGAATTTTATAATGACATGGAGTCTGCTTTGAAGAACTGTAAAAAATCAGAAATAAATATCATAATGGGTGATTTCAACGCAAAAATAGGAAAGCAAAGCGATGGATACAGTGTAGGCAACCATAGTTTGGGAGAGAGAAATGAAAGAGGTTACAGACTTGTAGAATGGGCAAAAGAACAAGAATTGGTTGTAGGAAACACCTGATTTAAACAACATCCTAGAAGATTATGGACATGGAGGAGTCCAGACAGCAGGATTAAAAACCAGATAGATTACATCCTGATAAGCAAAAGGTTTCGAAATGCATTAACAGTTGTAAAAACAGTTCCAAATGCAGACTGTTACAGTGATCACAGATTAATTACTGGCACATTGAGGGTAAAGTTAAAGAAAGTCAAGTATACAGCAGGAAACCCTAAATATGACTTGTGCAAATTGAAAACTGACAAAGAAATACAAGATAATTTTAACATAGAAGTAAAGAACAAATTTGATTTATTGTCTGATCTAGAGATCCTATTTCAAGATGTAGATGATCAATGGGAAATGCTGAAGAATTCAATCAGTTGTGCAGCAGAAAAAACTATTCCAAAAGTAAAGAAAGTTGGCCGTAAGACATGGATGACTGAAGAAATTTTACAACTAATGGAAACAAGAAGACAGAACAAAAATAATCCTGCCAAATATGAAGAAATTCACAGAAAAGTCAGAACCTTATGTAAGGAGGCTAAAGAAACATGGCTTGAGAAAAATTGCAGAGAAATTGAAAAACAACACAACAGTAAAAATGCGAAACTAATGCACAAAAGAATTCAGGAGATTACTAATCAAAGAACACGTACATCAGCAGGCTGCCTAAAGACAAAAGATGGAAGAGTCATAATAGAAAAAGATCAGATTTTACATGTATGGTCAGATTACGTGAAAAACCTTTATGACGATAGCAGAGACGAACAATATATTGTTCAAAATAACAATGAAGGGCCAGCAATTTTGAAGATGGAGATTCAGAATGCTCTTAATCATATGAAATCTGGCAAAACCCCCGGTCCAGACAGCGTCACAACAGAAATGATTAATGCTTTAGAAGAATATGGAATAGATAAAGTTACCAGTCTGCTTAATACAATATATGATACTGGAAACATACCTCATGAGTTATGTAATTCTGTATTTATTGCAATCCCAAAGAAATCAGGAGCCTTGGAATGTGATCAACATCGAACAATTAGTATAATGAGTCACATCACGAAGATTTTGCTAAGAATTATCATGCAAAGAGTTAGGAGGAAAATACAACCTGAAATAGGAGAAGAACAATGTGGGTTTGTAGTAGGCAAGGGTACAGTAAATGCTGTGTATATACTGAGAACCGTAATCGAACGTTCTATAGAAGTAAACAAAGATCTACACCTTTGCTTCATTGACTACACAAAGGCTTTTGATAAAGTGAGACATGTCAACATGATAAGGATGCTTGAAGATCTACAAATTGATGGGAAAGACCTTAGACTTGTAAAAAACATATATTGGAAACAACAAGCTGCCATAAGAGTTGATAATGAAGTAAGCTAATATCAGCCTATTAAGAGAGGTGTGAGACAGGGATGTGTAATGTCTCCAGATCTGTTTTCCCTGTACAGTGAAAATATTTTTAGAAATATTGAAAATATGGAAGGAATCAACATTGGGGGACGATGCATCAATAACATTAGATATGCAGATGATACAGTCTTGATTGCAGACAATGAACAGGACCTGCAAAATTTAGTAGATGCGATTGTTACACACAGTGAACAACAAGGGTTAGAATTAAATTGTAAAAAGACACAGATTATGGTCGTCACTAAGAAGAACGAAATACCACAGTGTAATATACAAGTAAATGGGAATATTCTTCAACAAGTGAATAGGTACAATTACCTCGGAACAGTAATAACATCTGATGGGAGATGCCTTGAAGAGATTAGAACAAGAATCGCCATGGCAAAAGTAGCCTTTAGCAAGATGAAAAACATACTGACCAATAAAAAGATGTCAATTGAAACGAGAAAAAGAGTGTTGAGATGCTACATAGAACCTGTACTTTTATATGGATGTGAAGCTTGGACAATGAGCAGCCAGGCTGAAAAACATCTGATGGCTGTAGAAATGTGGTTTCTGAGGAAAATGCAAAGAATACCATGGACAGCCAGAAAGACCAATGAACAAGTCCTTCAAGAAACAAATGAAGATCGTAAACTGATCAGAGACATTAGACGTAGACAGTCACAATTTTTTGGGCATGTTATGAGAAGAAATGATTTGGAGAACTTGGTGACAACTGGTAAGATCGAGGGGAACAGACCAAGGGGAAGACCTAGAAACAAGTATCTGGATGGCTTGGCCTTGTGGCATGGTCGAGACAAAAACACGGAACTGATCCACCACTCTGTTGATCGAGTGAAATGGCAGAACATGACCGCCCACGCTTACCGGCATGGCACATGATGGATGGATTTCATTACTTGGTCAATGTTTTTCAAATTTGGCTAATACATTTTCCTACTTTGGCTTAGATATCTTCCTATTTTTTATAATTTTGTTTAAGATATTTCGCAATTGGCAAACCTTTTGTCCTAATTTGGGCAATACATTGTCTTATATAGGTAGACATATTTATAAGTTTGTACATCGTTTTGCATATTATATTACTTCAGTTGACATATTTCTTGATTTGACTAACATATTTTCTTACATTTTGTATGTTAGCTCGAGCTATTTCTTATATTGGTCACACTTTTTATTTGGCTAAATATTTTCTTATTTCGGTCAACATTTTTATAAGTTTGGTTATTCTTCTTTCGTTCGCTTGAAAATGTCTATAACTGCAATGTTCTCTTGTATGAATTTAACTGTCTTTTTTATTTTTTAAGTTCACTCAGCGGTCCATAGAGTTTATCTTCCACTGTCATCTCTCTAGTCCAAGATGTTTGACTAGACACGTTGTAATTTAAGCAGTCTTGGAGTATGTGCTCTGCTGTCTGCGACGCCAATCCGTATCTGCACATGGCTAATTCACTAATTTTGAATTTTGTATACATGTGGTTGCGTAATCTATTGTGTCCTGTTCTGAGGCGCAGAATAATGACTTGTTCTGGTCTGTCTATATTGCAGTAGTCGTCTTGAGCATGTTTTGGTGGCTTTCTGACTGATTTGATCATTCTTTTCTTTTGGTATGTAACGGGCACATCAGGCTGTTCTTCTTTTGCCCCTTCCTTAGCCAATCGATCACGAAAGTCGTTTCCGGGTATTCCACAGTGGGATGGTATCCACTGTATGGTGACCTTATGCTGACTGCTAAGTTCAGTAAGTAGTGTAGTTAGTTCTGGCATTTTCACAGACAAGAGAGCCTTGAGTACTGATTTTGCATCTGTCAATAGCACCACAGGTTGTGTACCATAGCTGGCATTTAGTAATTTCTCTGTTGCTATCTTGATTGCCTCAATTTCAGCATCAGAGTTACGGCAGTACTTTCCCGTTGGTAATCTGGCCATGTCCCTAGTATTATTTGGGTATTCTATGTACACTCCCACTCCTCCATTTCGAACAGTATTCTGTTATGGCTCATCTGTGTAGATTCGGATCCAGAGGTCATGTGGGTATTCTTCATCAAAGAAGCTGAGAGTGGCTGTTCTGCGTTGTACACTGTTCTGTTCTTCCTTGTCAAATATTCCTCTCACTTTTGTCTGGATTTGTAGTCTTTCCATGGAGTTCGCTCTGGTATAGTTTTCAGGGGGATACCAACTGTAGGCAGATCGGTGGTTTCTCTGCAGAGTCGTTTGGCCTGGTGGATAAAACTGCTTCTTTTAACCGTCCCATAGCTAAGTTTTCAAATTTGTTTTTCATAGGGTGGACTGGCAAGCTGAGGAACTTTTCTGCTTGTATTAGCGTTTTCGTATCTCTGAGCTCTCTCAGTGCGTGTGTCCTCCCCATCTTCTCCATCTCCATTAAAGGGGTTGATCTCATCCCTCCTAAGTGCTTGATTTTGCACCTTGCCCAGCTCTTGTAGTGTGGTTTGTTATGTTGAACACCACGCAGTTGACCCGTATTCCAAGTGTGATTGTATGCTCTGTTGATAAACTTTGCTAAGTATTTCCCCACTGGCTCCCCTTGTGGTTCTACATAGTTTTCTCAGGATGCCTATTTTCCTTCTGGCTTTTGCTACTGCTTTGTTAATGTGCCTTCTCCAAGTCAGCCTGCCATCAATTCTTACTCCAAGGTATGTTGTTTCTTTATCTTCTCTAAGGGATACTCTATTTATCTGGATGATCCCTGCCTTTTGTTTTGGAGAGAGGCTAAATAGAGTCGTGTTGCACTTGTCAGTGTTTATTCTGACATAACATTTATTTGCCCATGCAACAAATGCATCTACAGCTCTTTGTAGCGATCTGGTGGCTACTGATGCATGTTCATTTGTGCTCCATAGAACCAGGCCATCAGCGTACATTGCAGCTTTAATTCCATGCGGTAGATTAGATTAGCAACAAGATCATTGATGAAGATAAGAAAAAATGTGGGGGACAAGACTTCGCCCAGGGGAACACCGTGGCGCAGTAGTACTTTCTTGCTCTTGAGTCCGTCTATCTGTACTCGGGCTCTTCTGTTGTGCAAGTATGCTTTCATCCATTTGTACATTCTTCTATTGACTTTACAGTTTCTCAGTTTCTTCGTCAGACCCTCTTTCCAGACTTTGTCAAAGGCTTTCTTCAGATCTATCCATGCAGCAAGCACCAACGTCTTCTCTTGGAATGCATCCTCAATTTCTTGAAAGAGGTAGGTTGTCTGATCTTCCGTAGAGTAGCACTGTCTAAAGCCAGCTTGCTGTGGCTCAAGGATGTTTTCACTGTCAATATGCCACTGCAGTCTGTGATTGATGATGCGTTCCATTGTTTTGCAGAGATAGCTGGTGAGGCTAATTGGTCTGCAGCTGGAGGTAATGGAACTATCTTTCCCTGATTTTAGGAGGGATATCATGAATGTTTCTCTCCAGACCTATGGAACGCTACCTAAGGTCCAGCTGTTATTGAAGATCTGCAACAGCTTTGCTTTGGCCTCTGTTCCTAGGTTCCTGATCATTTCATTGTATATACCATCAGCACCTGGTGATTTTCTCATTTTCAGTTTTGATATGGATAGCTCCAGTTCGCTGATTGTGATAGGTGCCTCCAGAACCTTATGTACTGTTTCATTCTGTCCTGTATGTTGCCATTTCTCTGGAATCTTTTATTGTTTCTCTGGACTAATGTCGATACTGTTATATTGTTCGAATGAGTCCGCAAAATGGTCAGCTGCTTGCTTTCCTGTTAAGATGTTTCCGTCTTTATGTAGTGCAATTTTTGAGTTTCTCCCCGTGTCCTCATCGTTAAGTTGTTTTATTAGCTTCCACAATTTTCTTGTGTCTCTTTCAAAGTTCAGAGACTCTGTTTTTTCCTGCCAGCTTTTCCGTCTAGCCTGCATCTTGGCCCTTTGAAATTTGGCTTTTAAGTGCTGATATTTATTATGGTTCTCTTGGCTAGGTTTGGCCTCTGCTTGCTTTCTACACACTTCCACATCATTACGCAACTGTTCCAGTTCACTACTCCAGTAGGGTTTATAATGTTTACGGGCTCCTCTTGGTACTGTTTCTCGTGCTCCCTGTAGTATTAATTTCCCAAACCCTTCAAATACTTTATTTATGTCTTTCTCAGTGTTCAGGTTTCTAACCAGTAAGCTGGAGCGATGTTTGTACATTGCCCAGTCTGCCTTCTTGTAATTCCACCTCGATCACTTACAAGCTCATTTTCTACAGTTAGAAAGACTGGCATCTTCATACTGATCGTAGAAAAACTAAGAAGTATAAACGGACTGACCCAAACAGATATCGACCCGGCAATGTTAATGGACCACGAGATAGATCAGCGACTCAAAAAATAGGCACAATGAATGTCTGTGGTTTAAATAGTAAAGAAGTAGAGCTTATAGAAACAATGGAAGAGAGGAAAATTGGACTGATGGGAATAGCGGACACCAGAACAAAGGGGAAAGGATGCAAGGAGCTCCACCGCAGTTACACGTTTGTTTACTCTGGAGTAGAACAGCAAGAAAGGGCAAGATACGGTGTTGGAATAGTCATCGAACCACGGCTTGCAAGAGGAATACTAGAAATAAAATATATATCAGAAAGAATCATAACAGTGAGAATAAAAGAACAAACAATTACAACATATGTACAAATATACGCACAATGTAATGCAAACAATAATGAGCAAGAATGCGAGGACTTCTACGAATACATACATGACGAGCTAAATAAAATAGATAAGCAGGACAACATCATAGTTATGGGAGACTTTGCCTTGGTGTAGAATCAGTAATAACTCAACATGAAATCCACAACCAAGGATTTCTAACTCGTTAAATTAGAACTTTAAGTGTTCTCACCTGAACTTTGAAAAATATGAAATAAACTCACGCAATCCAGTGAACGTTTCCACACATTTTAATTATGCGCTGTAGAATAATAGGATTCAACTCTTCTAGAATACAGACTGCCCTTGACACAGGCTCGGTGTCTATTTACTATCTACGAATAACCTCCCTATTCTATCCTGTTCACCTTGAAGCCTAGTTTTCCATTCCACAGTTCCGTCGTTCAGAATTCGCCTAGGTTTTTTACTCCCAGTCCTTCCATTAATGGCTTCTTGTCAACAAATTCTTCGTCCTGTTGTTTACTTACAGATCCTCGTAATCATTGGATCCAGATATCCACTTGACACAGAATTTGGAAAACACAACTGCTTGGGAACACAGCCTCACAACGCCTGACTCTTTGTTGTGCTATGACGTCTCGTGTCTCCCTTGGTTTTCTTGTGCATCATCCACTTTGGTGCGTCCTTCTGCAAAACCGCTTTCTTCTTTTCCCCTGTAGCTTCTTTTGGCGTGCTCGTCATATGGCAGACTTCAATGCAAGACTAGGACATAACAGAGTGGGCATAGAAAAACATCTGGGAGCATTTGGAGACAAACAAAATGAAGGGAATGATAACGGAAGTAGACTATTCGAGCTTTGCAGCCAACACGACTGTCAACAACTCATGTTTCAGGCATCATCGGATTACTTCTCCCACACCATACAAGAGACTTGCAGTCGTGTGCGAGGAATGAAATGGTACATTTTATTGCCGTTGGCTCTTTACAATTGCAAAACAGTCGCTATCTAATCACACATAAAGTCACAATATTCTCTATCAATAGTTTTCCTAACCCCTATAGCTATTCTCTATCTACTAGGCTATATGAAAACACAAATCTATTCTACACGATGTGAACACTACAGAGTCAGTCCCCAGTCTGACTTGCTTCACTCGCGTCGCTACACGCCTCGCGGAAGGACCTTCATACGCCCTTCGGCTCCCTGCGTGCTAGGTCAGTTAGCACGCCCCTCTTAGCTGGCTTTGCTTTGAGTGCTACTCGTTGCTATCACGCAGGCGTGATTCTGTCGTGACCAGTAGTGCTAACTATCTGGTCAACGCCTTCATGTGAGGACTAGTTAATAGTCCCCCTTTTCTATCATCTATCCTGCCCTGATCCCGGGCACTATCTTCCCTCAACTCTATCTGAGGTTGACCCCCACGTCCCGGTGGTGTTCTATCATGAGGCAGTCTTTGACACACACCCACCCCTCCTGTGTTGCGTCATCAACTTTGACTCATTGGTTGTGACGCAAGAGGTTTCTAAAAAATTAGTGTGTCTAATTTTTGTCAAAGACTGTAGATAACCTGGCTTTGGGCTACTCAATAGACCTACTGACTAATGTCACAATGTAGCATCACTTTAGTTGGCTACTGGCAATCGCCACAAACTTGTCTGGTTGGCGTGAGCCCTCTTCTCAATCGCAATATTATATTAATTAGAGGTATGTCTGAACCGGACCGTTGTCTTATAAGACCTGCCCTCAAATAGTAAATTAACTCACTACCCATACAAAGTTGACTTTCTGAAGGTCAACACATGAATTGCTTCATGTCCCCCATATAATATTAAACAACCATTACACAAGCTGTGAGCGACAGGCTTTACCTATCTCGCTTCCGCGTGTAAAGTCACATTTCACTGTTAAGTTAGTGGTTCGTTGTCTATTATGTCCCTGACCCGTTGTTATCTCCCTTTGATCTAATAAAAGTGTATGCAATTTATATGTTTGTTTTTCTGGTTGTTTGTGTGTTTGGATGTAATTAAAAGTATAATCTACCCTCTAACATGTGTATCTAACTATCATGTGTATGTAAGTTAGTTTTTCAAGTGCCATAATTCATTTAACTGTGGTCACAAACATGTGTATAATACAAATCTGTGACTACGTTTCTGTCTTATGAGACTCAAAATACTTTCACTACGATTCTAAACTAAAATACTCAAAATACATTCATTATAACACATTTCCACCATTGAAACTTACACCTGACGGCAACAAAATTAAAAAGTCTTGTTGAGCGGCAGAAAAAATCCGCTGACTGTTCTCACTCTCTCCTGTATATTTTACATTTGTTCTCACTTTCACACTTCTGTCACACATCTTTAACATTCGCTTATGTCACACTTCTTTTACACTCACTATTCGCACACATCTTTTACCCTCATTTCTGTCACACATCTTTCATCCTCATTTCTGTCATACTTCTTTCATCCTCATTTCTGTCACACATCTTTCATCCTCATGTTTGTCACACTTCTTTCCTCCTCATTTCTGTCACACATCTTTCACTCTCACCTTTGTCACACATCTTTTACTTTCATTTCTGTCACATAACTTTCACTCTCATTTCTGTCACACATCTTTCACCCTTACCTTTGTCACACATCTTTTACCTTCATTTCTGTCACATAACTTTCACTCTCATAGTTATTTAAAAACCTTGGAGTGACACTGTACAAGTTTGGCTCAGTTTGACAGAGTTGAGCCCAATGACTGTGCATCAACCGTTGCACACGTCAAGTATTTACAACATATTTACATGTAAGAAAAACGGGTTGATGGTTTGTACCCTGGTATTATTAACCACTCTATTCTACTGCAATATTATTCTAAATAATGACATACTAATACTAGTTCTATAAATATACATTTAATGCGTTGCCTATTTTAATCTATCTGTCATATTAATCCTAAAATAAGCTTATATTACTCCTAATATTTATCTAATTTAAGGGATGGAATTTACCTATGTGAAATGAACTTGATGTGAGATGAGTTATGTCCCTTTGTGAAATGGGTGATGTGAAATGTAATAAGTTACGTCCCTTTCTAAAATGGGTGATGTGAAATATAACATGTTCTAACTAATGTTTTTAAATGAAACAAACTATATGATTGATATTCTTCTTCTATATGGTGTAAATGATGTATCTTTAAGTGTATAATATTGATGAAAATATAAATGAAATAAAGTGAAATATAATAAACTAAATGATACTATTCCTATCTAAACTTCTTATAATTAGTTGTCATGTTTAAATTACTATCCTAATCTACTTTTAAAGCTAAATGAATATGTAAATTAATATTCTATCTACTAAACTAAAATGAAAAAGTATTATATTATCTAAATGTAACTATAAATTAAAATGACATAATTTATCTATATTTTATCACTATATTAAAACGTTATGATACATATCACATTAAGTTTTATATACATGGTTTTTTTAAATACCTCAGGTTAGTCGTTGCCATTAATGTTCAGAAACATGCTTTCATTGGCATATTATCTATACAATTGTTCTGGGTATTTGAAATCCATTACACAGTCATCTTTATTCTATGGGTATTGCACCTGAAGAGTTCGTTTGTAGACCACTGTCCTCGTGTCTGTATGTATCTAATCATCTGACACTGTTTTTCTCTGTGTAACACAACTACTTCACTGGAACATATTTGGAGCTTAACAAGTAATAAGCTGTCCTAGATCACAAAGTGATATATTTGTTCCCAGAGTAAAATTCTTACTTTTGATGTCTACAGACACATAGCAGGTCAATGTTTTTGGTACTTAGTTCAGCACATAATATTCATGTATTTCTAACATATTTCACATAGAATATTTGACTGTACTAAGATAACATATATTACAATATATTCTTATGTGGAAATTTCTGGTATTGCTACATCAGATGGTCGACTAAGGGTATCAGCCAAGATGATATCTTTCCCCTTAATATGTTCTATACTAAAGGTGTAATTTTGCAGTATTAGCGACCACCTGTATATTCGGTCATTTCGATGTACACCACTCTGTATGACCGTTATTGGGGAGTTGTCAGTCTGGACAATGAAGTGCACACCGGACAGAAATCGATGCAGCTTTCTCACCGCATAGATGACGCTTAAGGATTCCAACTCGGATATGGAATATCTGGACTCGGTGGGTGTGATCTTACGGCTCAAGTAGCAAATCGGATGGAAGATGCCCTCATAAAATTGGCATAGTACTGCAGCGATGGAGATCCTGCTGGCATCTGTCCTAAGATAATAAACGAGCCTCGGATTAGGCAAGCGGAGGATTGGAACATTACTAAACAAGATTTTCAATTTTGACAATGCAGAAATTAATAATGCATCTTTAACATCCAATTTTACAGAAGCTTTTAAAACATTGGAAAATACACTTGTAATCTCCGCTAAATTTGGAATAAATTTACTATAGTAATTCACTAATCCCAAAAGGCTTCTGACCTGTTTCTTGGTGGTAGGCATGGTCAGGTTCATAATTTTGGTAATAATTTTCTGGTCAGTCTTTAGTTGACCTTGAGAAATGACATGACCTAAACACTCAATTTCTTTTAGGCCCAATTCGACTTTGCTCGGTTTGACAGTGAGCCCGAAGAGTCGCAACCTATTAAAGACATGTCTGAGTTTCAGTAGGTGTGTTGTCCAGTCATCAGTATGGACACATATATCATCTATATAGGTCACTGTATTCGTCACTCCATGAAGTAGATCTCTAGTTAAGCGTACGAAAGTGGCAGGAGCGTTTCGAAGTCCGAAAGGAAGAAAACGCCACTCGTATAGTCCTAAAGGTGTTGAGAAAGCAGTAAGATGGATGGATTGAGACTGCATAGGGACTTGCCAATATCCCTTAGTGAGATCTAATTTAGAAAAGATTTTGGAGGTGGACATGTCAAGAATAAGATCTTCGCAGGAAGGAATTGGCTCTGCGTCGATCTTGGTGACGTTGTTGAGCTTTCGATAGTCCACGCACAGACGAATTGTAGAATCTTTCTTCTTAACTAGAACAATTGGAAAAGAGTACTCAGAGGTGGATTTCTGGATGATCCCACTAGCCTCTAAATTCAGAATTTCCTTATTTAGATTTTCCCTATAGCTTAGTGGGATTGAGTACGGCCTGCATTTAATAGGCTTAGAGTCCGAAAGAAGAATGGAGTGTTCGATTCTGTCCGTCCTACCTGGAATGTCAGAGAATATGTCTTTGTATTCCGTTACTAATTCTACTAATTGTCGTCGTTGACTGTCTGTTAGTCCCTGTTCTATATGTATGCTATCTAATGCAGCAGTCTTGTCTACAATAGGAACGGGTAGTTCCATTCCGTCGTCGTCTACCTGATTCAGTACGGTGGTGGTGCTAAGTGTGTATTCTGTATTCTCGCTAAGTGTATGCTCGTCGGATATGCCAGTCTCGCTAACTAGTGTAGTTGCGTTGTGTATGTCTGTCGTCTGATCACTTGGTGTGGGTGCACTGTGTTCGTCTGTCTCTACTTCTGTCTCTTGTCGTGAATAGTAAGGTTTCAACATGTTGACATGGAATATCTTTAAGTTTCCGTTTATTGATATTTCATAGTCAACATCTGAAATTTTACGTACCACCTTGAATGGCCCTTGCCATGAAGTCAATAATAAATTTCGTTTGTCAGGAAGCAAGAGAAGTATGTCTTGATCTGGTTCAAGTTCAATTGTTCTCGCCCCTTTGTTGGCATATTGGCGGTAGATTTGACCCTTCCTCTCCAAAGCTGCCTTAGCTATAATAAACGATTTCATGATTTTATCTCGTGTTTCAGTCACCATTTCATAAGGTGTTTTAGGTTCGGGAATTTGAATAGAATTTGTTATTGCCTGATGATAAATGGTTAGGGGTCCACGTGGGTTAGCCCCGTACACTAATTCAAACGGTGAGAAACCCGTGCTTGAATGGGGAATCTCCCGATAGGCGAACAGCACTGTTGGTAACATTGTATCCCAATCAGCTGGGTTTTCTGCTGTTACCTTAGCCAGCATATGCTTAAGATCTCCATTAATTTTTTCTATTATCCCATTGCTGGCTGGATGGTACGCTGTCGTGAAATGTTGTTTAATCCCTAACATTTTTGTAAGGGCTTGCGTTGCAGCCGATATGAATTGTGTTCCACGATCGGATAAAATGGTCCGTGGAAATCCGAATCGTGAGAACAGGTGTAGAAATACATTGGCAACATCTTTGGAGGTGATGTACTTCAAAGCTACTGCCTCAACCCACCTTGTACATAGGTCGACCATCGTCAATATGAAGCGATTTCCTTTGCTGGACACCTGATTCAGGGGTCCAACAATATCTACCGCCACACTCTCAAATGGCCTAGAAGCCAGTGTAGAAGGTTGTACTTCAGCTGTAGCATGCTTACCCTTTCGTACTAACTGTTGACAGACATTACACGAACGACAAAATAATTTAATATCATTGCAAAAACCTGGCCAATAAAAATGAGCCTGAATTCTGGCCCTGGTTTTGTCATATGCAAGATGGCCAGCAAACGGTGACTCATGTGCAATCTTTAGCACAGTTACGCGATGTTGTACAGGTAACACCGTTTGCTGAATCTCATGGTTACCAGTAGTATAATATCTAGTAAGAATGCCATTATTTAATTTGAAGAACCATGATGCGTTCTTTGTAATTTTGGCTCGTTCTTTGGAGACAAACAAAATGAAGGGAATGATAACGGAAGTAGACTATTCGAGCTTTGCAGCCAACACGACCTCTATATAACAAACACATTCTATAAACATAAGTATTCACAAGTATACACCTGGTATGAATGGAACGATCTAGATACTAAAAGCCAAATTGATTTTATATTAACAAGAAACAACAAAAAGAGAAATATATTAGATGCAATTTCAGTATAAACAAAGATAATAAAACAGTCGTTGCCACAATAAGAACAATCAGAAGAAGAAAACAAAGAGCAGGAAAATACATGCCATGCGAATCAGTAAATTAAAAAAAACACCTTAAAGACGAGGCAGTAAGAGAAAATTATGAGAAAGAACTAACTCAACTAACTCTTTGAAAAATTACCTGCAGAAAGAAAAACAGTTGAAGAAGAATGGGAAATGTTCAAATCAAGCATTTTAAATACTGCAAAAATAACATTTGGAACCACGAAAAAACGCAAAACTTGGTTAAAGAAAATAACAAGTTGGTGGAACGCAGAAGTAAAGGAAGCGGTAAAAGACGAAAAGGAAAAATATAAAAAGTGGTTGAAAAGCAAACAGGAATGTGATTACAGAGAATACAGAATAGCGAGAAGACATGTGAATAGAATAGTAAAGAGGGAAAAACAAAAAGACTGGGAAGAGTATGGAGAAACCCTAAATAAAAACTACAAAGAGGCAACTAGAAACTTCTACAAAAAGATAGGTACAATGCGAACCAGAGGAGAACCCGTTGACCCAACTGAAATAATTAACAGCGAAAATGGAGAACCAATAAGTGAACAAAAATAAATCCTAATAAGATGGAAGCAGTATTTCGAACAACTTCTCAACATCCCATCAGATGCCACAGGAATCCAAGAAATACCTATACAGATGTCACCGAAGAGCTAGATCCAGACATACTAAAAGAAGAAATTATAGAAGCCATCAGATTAGCCCAATTGAACAAATCACCGGGACAGGATGAAATACCAAATGAACTAATTAAAGCAGCAAGATAAGTAGGAACAACTTGGCGACATAGACTATTCAACCATGTTTGGGTAGAACAACAGACACCACGAGACTGGGGAAACGCCATAATTATCCCAATTTGGAAAAACAAAGGCAGCAAAAGAGACTGCACACAATACAGAGGAATTTCACTGTTGAGTCATACTGGGAAAATATTTTGCAAAATTCTAGAAAAAAGATTACGAACTACTTTAGAACCCCAGCTAAGCGAAACACAGCTTAGATTTAGGAAAAACAAAGGATGCACAGATGCCATTTTTGCTCTTAGACAACTTATGGAAAAATCAATCGAATTCAGTGAAACACTCTATTTAGCCTTTGTCGACCAAGAAAATGCATTCGACAGAGTAGATAGAAACAAGCTGTGGGAAATCCTTAAACAATATGGAGTGAGTACACATCTAACAAACCTATGTAGAAGTTTATACAATAACAGTGAATGCATAGTGAGAGCAACTGAAGGACACTCAGAACCCTTCACCATAAGATCTGGAGTACGACAAGGTTGTGTCCTGTCCCCTCTCTTGTTTATAACATATATAGACAACATATGTAAAGAAACCAGCCAAGCAGAGACAGCAAGAATACCGCATGACGAGAACACAGAAGAAGAACCATCTGCAAATCTAACCATTAGAGAACTCCTGCTTGCGGATGACCAAGCACTAATAGCAAAATCAGAAGCTGAATTACAAGACCACATGAATAGTCTAAACGAAATGTGTAGGGAACATAACATGAAAATTAGCACAAGCAAAACAGAGGTAATGACTATAACTACAGAAGAACAAACAAAAACAGTTCACCTAAACGAACATCCCTTGAAACAAGTAAAGAGTTTCAAGTACCTAGGAAGTATAATATCATCAAGTGGCAGATCAGAAGACGAGATCGAAAACAGGTGCAATAAGGCAAATCAACTCATTGGACAAATGACACCAATACTAAAGTACAAACATGTATCAATAACTACTAAGAAAGCACTTTACAACACAATCTTCCTGCCAACTCTATGCTACCAATGCCAAACCTGGACAATGACAGAAAAAGAGAAAAGAAAAACCACAACAACAGAAATGAGGTTCCTGAGAAGAATACTCAACGTATCAAGAAGAGATAAGATCAGAAATGAAGAAATCAGGACTAAAGTGGGGGTTAAAGCAGCACTAGATTTTATCAGAAAGCAGCAAGTCAAATGGTTTGGCCATGCAAGTAGGTTACCAGTCAACAGCATACCACAACAAGCAATGATGTACAGACCAGATGGAATCAGAGGAAGAGGCCGACCACGTAAACGTTGGACGGAGGGAATAGCAGAGTCCATGGGAATATCGATATATGAAGCCCATAATCGGGCACTCTCACGAAGTTTATACTTCACCTCGACACCGAAAGGTACAAGAGGAACATGCTGAGATGAGATGAGATGAGAAAGACTGGCGGATGGTCACTGCCACCAAGTTGTTTCCCAACAATTCGTGTAATGTTCCACCCCAGGTCTGGTGAATGAAAAGCCATTTCAGGTGCAGTTGTAGTCTGCCATGATCTCGAGTAGAAAGTGTGTGGATCGGACAACTTTTTAATCAAGATTAATCTTGTGCCTGTGGGCTGTCACTTGTACAGTAGTAATTGATCAGACGAAGGTCTGTATTGCCTGTCTTAAGTCTAAGTGACTGATACTCAGCCTCTTCCATGTAAACATCAATTTGGGAAGCAGCAATGCTATTTTTTACAGGGGTCAGTATCCCACCCTTTCGCCTGTCCTTTCGGTCAGATCGATAACACTGGTAGCCTCTGATTTTGAAGGCTATATTTTCGTTGAGGTGAGTTTCTTGCAAGCAACATACGCTTACTTTTTTATTGGTCCAAGATGTTTTCTAGTTCTATTTGTTGTTGTTGTTCACTCCCTCCGCATTCCAGTTCATTATTTTTAGTCTTTGTTTGGTATGACCAGACGCTCTATTCTCAGGTCCCCTGGCTCCACAGGACATCTGAAAAGGACCAGCAGTAGCTGTGGTTGGACCCTTTCGAGGCATAGGGCCCGGCACTGCACCACCCTGATGATCCAAAGCAGGGCGAGCACCATAATATTAAGCAGTAGTCGACATATTTCATTATGCGTGATTGTGTGACATCCTGATTTCTGTGGTGCGCCTCCTGGAAGGTTGCCTCCGTTTCAGCACCTTTCCCTTGCTAGAGCCGATTTTAGTCTTACTCAAGTTTAGGTGTGTAGGCACGCACACACTTGTCTGCGCATGCATGTACGTGCATACACATCTAGAGCGTTCTGGTTATTTCTTAGGGCCAGTGACTCGCCTCCGCCCCTTCTCCTATAAGTTAAAACAGCTCCACCAAGAGAAGGCCAGGAGTTGGACATTTGCTGCATAGGTGATGAATGTACAAGCTATTGAGGCATTTATGCAAGGTTGGGCGCTCACCCTAACCCCGCCCCCGGCTACATACAGCAACATTTTGAACCATATATAGGTTTGGACCCTATATAAGTGTAACGGAGTGTTTCGGGTTCACCTTGGGTAGTGAGAGTGAACCACACCCGAGGTGTCTCTAGCACTCCCGTGTATTCTAGCCCCAGGGGTTGGACGAGCAGATACACTTGTTTTCTCTGTGGTTGATCTCAGGTTATTTAGTTACGTCTACACACCCCTCCAGATTCTAGACCCCCACTACCTACCTACACCTGTTGAACAATGAACACTTAGGCATCGTCCGAGACCACACTCAATCATTATACAAAGAGCAAGTCAACTTACATAAAGTTTATTCTACCCTTGAGAATATAGAACTGAAATGAACATCCTGATAGCAGAATCTATTTACACAAATAGAAGATAGAGTAGAGAAAGACTTAGAGATGTAGGTGTCTTCATCGAGTTGAGAAGTAGAGTGGATGCAGATGTCCCGTCCAGTCGGTCCGCCACTCACCCGGCTTCCTTCCAGTGAGATGACTAGAACCTTGGAGACCACTCCGTCTCCCGAACGTGGAACCACAACACTCGAGTCACTGCTGGACCACACTTCACTGGACCAACTGCATCTATAACACTCCTACGGAGTCACTGGTAATACAGTTCTCGAACACTACCGAGTTGGAGACAATCTTCCTGGACTTGGCTCCAAGTATTGGTTACTTCGATGAACTAAATAGTCACTGACCAACCGAATGGTCTGTCACTCCTAGCACAGTCCCACTGCAGAACCGATATGGCATTGACCAATTCAATGGTCTCTTACAGTCACACTTTGTAGGATCAGATATGGCTACTGAAAAGTTACTGAGTCCTTCTAGAACACAGTTGATAATCTGGATACGGTAACAGTACATGAATAGAATCAGACATCTATTTTACGGAAACAATTCAGGTTGGACTATAATCCCTAGTCCCTTCCACCGGGTTACACTTGACACACGTCCATACTGGTGTAGTTCTTCTCAAGACCTGCCACTCGAGCTGTCCAAAGAACCATTCAAGTGTCTGAAGATTAGTTACTTCTGCGTTTAGGCAGAACCCCCGTCAAACCAGACGGACCGGTGTTCCCTGTCGAGCATGATTACTCAACATGCTGAAATGTTCCTGGCAAAACCAGAGTATCTTCTATTTTAAACGATCACAACCCATCACTTCCCACACGTGCACCTTCAGGGCAGTTGTATGTCTTGAAGCAAACTTCACGCATGGTGAATCACATTGGGTACCTGGTGTGATGGAGTCTGGCGTGATAAGTAAAGAACTGAACCCTTCGCTCTGTCACACGAAGTGGTTTTCTGCCAACAACAATTATAGTTGACTGGTTCCTCAACAGGCAAACTCCTGAAAAGGAAGAGCGACCGGTGAGAGTATACTGGCCCAAACATTAGTCCACATGCATCCTACCAATAACTACTCAACTCTCAGTCATGCTAGTTAGTTATTCATATAACCAAAGCATTATCTCTATATGGAGAGTAGTACAGCATGGGTTTACAAATGTCAGCTGGCCTCACAGAACAGCCCGTCAAACAGAGCAAGAAATCAGAATGACGAGTCTGATCATTGGTCTCACCTATCCCTAATCATCTACCAGTCGTCGCTAACGTCAGTAATGATACAAGGCTGTTATTGTTCTAATTTAATCGAACTAAACCAATAGGTAAAGAGTCCCTAGACTCGTTCCTAACATCATCAATGTACATTAAGAAACATAAACTTGATCAATATACCATCCCTCGGGATATAGGAATAGTACATGATCACATCCCATATGTACACAATCCTGTTTGCTGGTGGGACCACCTGCCCACGCCACCGCAACTCTTCTTATCAGACTCTGCCTTAGAGTCAAGAAGCCTTCTTGAGAATACATGTTCCCCCCCATGTTCCAAGGGTACTGTTCCAGTTCGGTCCTCCCAAGTGGTTTAGCCTTGGCCTGGACTGAACTTCATCGTTGGTTTGGTCTACCAACACATACTTTCATAACTTGCTTTCACATCCCCCATATTCTATATTTCCCCAGTCTCATACAGCCTCCTGCATCCTTCCATACTTCCAGCACCTTAGCATTCACTCGCACTAGCGCCAGTATGAAAGAAACAGGATAGCTTAGACAAGATTTCAGAACGCATATTTACATCGCGACGGCAAGCAGTGTTATCACGCGTCGAGCTATTCGGCGTTCGGAATTACCCCAGGAAGTATCACATGCCATGAACTAATATATATACACATTGTCACATCATATATATATATATATATATAGATATAGCACCCAAGCCACTTACCTTTCCACAGAAATCCGCTGTTCCACACAATGAATTCACTATTAAGTTATTACACCATAGTTACATCATTCCTGGTGGCACAGAACTAAGTTCTTCCTTTACTTAGTAACTACGCACATTTTTGTCTGAATCTCCACCTACCAACTTACCTGGTTTTCTAACCGTTCTTCTGGCTTCAGCAACTGACTGACATAATCTACGTTTCCATCCGGCACAAGTAACTAGGTTTTATTCTAACACAGCAACCTAATAGATGCAACGATTGGCAATATATGGTACATATCTTTGGAACCCAAATCGCCCACATCACATTACGGCGTTCCTAACAGCTGATTCGCGAGCACACGGTAAACAAACACACGCTTAATTGTCACCGGCGTTATCGATCGGTTTGCTAATTAGTATGCGAGGACATCCGCATAGGTAATGAGGTTAGAACAATGGCGTGTGGAACACACGTACAAAGTTAAATGATTTAACCAAATATCTACCTGGATGGTGAAACCAGCTCTCCAGTCAGCTTCCGAACTGTTCAAGGGCTTCTCAGCTTCCTTTTCATAACAGTCAGCCGAATCATGGTTGAGGTGAGACGCAACACAAAAATGGCTCACATTCAGGCCAGCGTCTGTTCTCTTCGAACAAAAGTAAGTGAATGGCTGGTTTAGCCAATTTCCCGCTTCGTGCCAACTCAATGCGCACAAGAAGCGAGTGCTTCTTGAGAAAAGATACTTTCTCGGGAAAACGTCATTCCCCGCCTAGAGTTTCTAGATCTCTCTGCACGGGAAGTTAGAGCGATACCCAGCATCACGGGTTACTCGAATTCCGGTGTTTCGAGACGATTCTAGATAATAAGTCCTCCATCGGCTTCCCTCAGTCTATTTTTAGCTGGGAAAGTCCCCGATGACGCGCCAAAATAGTGCGGGAACTTGACGACCCAAGACAGATAAACGCGTTTCGTCACATAGGCCCCCACTTTAAGAGGATCGACCCCGTCGTTCCACTTCTACGCAGAAGCTGTCTATGTCGTTCGTTCTTCCTTCTAAGAGACCGGATGGCGGGTGAGGAAGTCTAACCCGTCAATATTGTATAGAATACTTTTACCACATTCGGTGGGGTGACAAGCTATTCAGTATCACGGGTGATCAACGCCTACTCCGCTACTGCGATCGGGCATCTCGCAGTATCTTGCGGACCAGAGCTCCCGTCTCGACCTGATTTAACGATCGTTCCTGCCAGAGTTTACTGGACTTCTGCAACTCCAGCTTCCCCTTTCGAGGACCCAGCTGGACTGCAGTCGGTCGGATTGAGGGACCAAGGGTCTGTGTTCGTTCCGACACAACCCACCTCTTCCTACCACGGTTCTCAGTGTAGCTAGCACTGCGGGTGTTCCTTTGGCCGGTCATGTTCCCCCGAGCACCGGGCTGAACCGAAGAAGGTACCTGCACATACATATAGGACTTCCTATGGTGTGACAGGCTTTCCGCTACCTGACCTGAACCCCGAACCGTTCTTTCAGCGAATCTCGGCGCCCTTGGGCTGGTGGACTTTTCATCGGGTTCCCCTCATCGCGCATGAGGAGACTGGAATGGAAAGTAGTAGACTTTCCCAGGATCACCACTCCATAGTGCTTGTGGAGCCCCACTTTATCCACTAGGAATGGGCCCTGCCACCCGATTTCGAATTCGTTCCCCTCGATTGGGAGGAGTACTAGAACTCGGTCTCCAACCTCTAAGGATATCTTCGTCTTCGTCCGTTTCTCAGGTGTGCATTTACGGCACTCCGGACAAGACCTAATATACCTGCGCACGTCGCCTGTCATTCCCGGCCACCAATAGTACCGGGATAGACATTTACTGGTTGTCCCTACAGTCAGATGTCCGGTTGGGGACCTGACATGTACCGTTCGCAGCAGATTAGCTCTGAAGCTCTCAGGAACCAACTTACGTTCCCTCTGCCTTTTCTCTGTCCCAGTCTGAATTAACGGTGACTGGTTATCAGAGTTGAACTTACCCTGAGTTAACGGGTTTTCATTGTTGGGCAACCATTCCGAACAAGGACACTCCGTCGCATCCTTGCTCCGAGCATTACTCATTCTATCCGGGTGAGGATTTCGGAGACTTACCTTTTCGAGACCCTCTTCCTCTGTATCTCTGACCTGCCTAGACTTATGGATGCTAGGGTGTTCTGGTTCGCCCAGAAACACGTACTGCCGGCCTAGAATTAGGGGATAGAGAGGATCCGGTACGACTGCCGCCTGAATGCGTCCAGTAACGTACTTGCTCCGAATCTCCACATTGGCAATCGGGCAACGTAGCGCTACAGCACTCCTACTGGCTGGCTGTATCTCCGTCATCTCCCCGGTGAGTTGCTCTGGGCCTGTCAGGTGGGATGCAATTACAGCTGAAAATTGCAATCCCGTGTCGTAGAGGCACGACACCTGTTGCCCATTCACTTCTACTCTCTCAACCACTGGAGGTCGTCTAGTTTCTCCATTCCCATCAACCGACTTCACTTTCCTGCAAGATCTATCCCTAACCTCTGCAAGACAAGCAAAGTGAAAGTCCTTGGGCTTACTCTTACACTCACTCGTATTGTGGGTGCTGGACTTGCAGAATTTGCACCATCGTTCACTCCACTTCCTCTTTGGAGAACTAGGTGGGCTATTCTTACCTTGGTTGACGTTAGAGATCTTCTCTAAAGAGCCTACCTGTTTCTTTGGTTCATCAGAACCTTGGGTCTTCTTTGACTTCTTCTTTGACTTACCTTGATCCGGATCTTTCGATCTCGGATCCGTTGGACTGGTGTCCCCAGTCTCGCCATAGACTTCAACGTATCTTTCGGCTAACTTGGTGACTATATCCAATCTCTCAGCCCCATTCTCACCTAAGAAGTTTCGCAAGGGTTTAGACATTTGCATTCGCATCTGATCTACAACCATCAACTCACGCAAACTTTCATACTCCTCCTTAAATCCGGCCAAGGCCATCCATTTAAGAAGGTATGAGTTCAATCTCACACTGTATGCTGAAAACAGTTCACCAGGTTCTCGCTTCGCCGTCCGAAACTTCCTTCGGTATGAGTGCGCTGTGATCTCGAATCTCTTCAAGAGAGCCGCTTTCAATGCCGGGTAATCATTCTGTAAACCCGGTGGTAAGCGTGCATACACCTCATAACCTTCGGCACGGAGTCCCTGGGAGAGTTTCAAACACCATTTCTGTTTGTCTAGACCCATTGCAATAGACATGGCTTCATACTTCTCTAAGTATTGGTCTATCCGTTCCTTCTCGGGTTCGAACGGCTGTAAAGGCCATTTCATAGCCTGGTAGTCACGTCTACTGGTTGACTCTGAGCCAGGAGGTTCACCTCCTCCCATAGCTCCATCAGTTACACCTGTAGCAGGCACTTGTGCCTCAAGTAGCTTCATTCGATACTCATGGTCCCGTTTTTCTTTCTCGGCTTCCAACTCAAGCCGTTTCATTTCAGTATCAGCCGCTATCCTCTTTTCCTCAAGAGCCACTTTACTGGCTTCCAGTTCTCTTTCTGCTCTCCTCCTCTCTCTTTCCTCTTGGCGAAAATTTCTTTCCACCTCTTGGACATAGGATTTCAAAGCATCTCCTTCAAGACCAGACTTACGTCCAGTTTCCTGAACTTTGTCCAAGTCTAACTCTTGGGTAGACATGTTGACTATGATAGGTGGGTACTCAAGTATGTGTGGGTGAAGCAATACACTGAATCAATAATCAATAGTACTAACTAATCACCACAACACAAATGTCCGTCAGGCAGTTAGGAGATAGGTAGAAGTAGTAGAATCTTATGTAGACTGAAGTAGAGGATAAAGACAAAGTCCCTATCCCTATGTGAGATGTCTACAACACACAAAGATCTTGGAATAATCCCGGACGAGCCCCCACTCTGTAACGGAGTGTTTCGGGTTCACCTTGGGTAGTGAGAGTGAACCACACCCGAGGTGTCTCTAGCACTCCCGTGTATTCTAGCCCCAGGGGTTGGACGAGCAGATACACTTGTTTTCTCTGTGGTTGATCTCAGGTTATTTAGTTACGTCTACACACCCCTCCAGATTCTAGACCCCCACTACCTACCTACACCTGTTGAACAATGAACACTTAGGCATCGTCCGAGACCACACTCAATCATTATACAAAGAGCAAGTCAACTTACATAAAGTTTATTCTACCCTTGAGAATATAGAACTGAAATGAACATCCTGATAGCAGAATCTATTTACACAAATAGAAGATAGAGTAGAGAAAGACTTAGAGATGTAGGTGTCTTCATCGAGTTGAGAAGTAGAGTGGATGCAGATGTCCCGTCCAGTCGGTCCGCCACTCACCCGGCTTCCTTCCAGTGAGATGACTAGAACCTTGGAGACCACTCCGTCTCCCGAACGTGGAACCACAACACTCGAGTCACTGCTGGACCACACTTCACTGGACCAACTGCATCTATAACACTCCTACGGAGTCACTGGTAATACAGTTCTCGAACACTACCGAGTTGGAGACAATCTTCCTGGACTTGGCTCCAAGTATTGGTTACTTCGATGAACTAAATAGTCACTGACCAACCGAATGGTCTGTCACTCCTAGCACAGTCCCACTGCAGAACCGATATGGCATTGACCAATTCAATGGTCTCTTACAGTCACACTTTGTAGGATCAGATATGGCTACTGAAAAGTTACTGAGTCCTTCTAGAACACAGTTGATAATCTGGATACGGTAACAGTACATGAATAGAATCAGACATCTATTTTACGGAAACAATTCAGGTTGGACTATAATCCCTAGTCCCTTCCACCGGGTTACACTTGACACACGTCCATACTGGTGTAGTTCTTCTCAAGACCTGCCACTCGAGCTGTCCAAAGAACCATTCAAGTGTCTGAAGATTAGTTACTTCTGCGTTTAGGCAGAACCCCCGTCAAACCAGACGGACCGGTGTTCCCTGTCGAGCATGATTACTCAACATGCTGAAATGTTCCTGGCAAAACCAGAGTATCTTCTATTTTAAACGATCACAACCCATCACTTCCCACACGTGCACCTTCAGGGCAGTTGTATGTCTTGAAGCAAACTTCACGCATGGTGAATCACATTGGGTACCTGGTGTGATGGAGTCTGGCGTGATAAGTAAAGAACTGAACCCTTCGCTCTGTCACACGAAGTGGTTTTCTGCCAACAACAATTATAGTTGACTGGTTCCTCAACAGGCAAACTCCTGAAAAGGAAGAGCGACCGGTGAGAGTATACTGGCCCAAACATTAGTCCACATGCATCCTACCAATAACTACTCAACTCTCAGTCATGCTAGTTAGTTATTCATATAACCAAAGCATTATCTCTATATGGAGAGTAGTACAGCATGGGTTTACAAATGTCAGCTGGCCTCACAGAACAGCCCGTCAAACAGAGCAAGAAATCAGAATGACGAGTCTGATCATTGGTCTCACCTATCCCTAATCATCTACCAGTCGTCGCTAACGTCAGTAATGATACAAGGCTGTTATTGTTCTAATTTAATCGAACTAAACCAATAGGTAAAGAGTCCCTAGACTCGTTCCTAACATCATCAATGTACATTAAGAAACATAAACTTGATCAATATACCATCCCTCGGGATATAGGAATAGTACATGATCACATCCCATATGTACACAATCCTGTTTGCTGGTGGGACCACCTGCCCACGCCACCGCAACTCTTCTTATCAGACTCTGCCTTAGAGTCAAGAAGCCTTCTTGAGAATACATGTTCCCCCCCCCATGTTCCAAGGGTACTGTTCCAGTTCGGTCCTCCCAAGTGGTTTAGCCTTGGCCTGGACTGAACTTCATCGTTGGTTTGGTCTACCAACACATACTTTCATAACTTGCTTTCACATCCCCCATATTCTATATTTCCCCAGTCTCATACAGCCTCCTGCATCCTTCCATACTTCCAGCACCTTAGCATTCACTCGCACTAGCGCCAGTATGAAAGAAACAGGATAGCTTAGACAAGATTTCAGAACGCATATTTACATCGCGACGGCAAGCAGTGTTATCACGCGTCGAGCTATTCGGCGTTCGGAATTACCCCAGGAAGTATCACATGCCATGAACTAATATATATACACATTGTCACATCATATATATATATATATATAGATATAGCACCCAAGCCACTTACCTTTCCACAGAAATCCGCTGTTCCACACAATGAATTCACTATTAAGTTATTACACCATAGTTACATCATTCCTGGTGGCACAGAACTAAGTTCTTCCTTTACTTAGTAACTACGCACATTTTTGTCTGAATCTCCACCTACCAACTTACCTGGTTTTCTAACCGTTCTTCTGGCTTCAGCAACTGACTGACATAATCTACGTTTCCATCCGGCACAAGTAACTAGGTTTTATTCTAACACAGCAACCTAATAGATGCAACGATTGGCAATATATGGTACATATCTTTGGAACCCAAATCGCCCACATCACATTACGGCGTTCCTAACAGCTGATTCGCGAGCACACGGTAAACAAACACACGCTTAATTGTCACCGGCGTTATCGATCGGTTTGCTAATTAGTATGCGAGGACATCCGCATAGGTAATGAGGTTAGAACAATGGCGTGTGGAACACACGTACAAAGTTAAATGATTTAACCAAATATCTACCTGGATGGTGAAACCAGCTCTCCAGTCAGCTTCCGAACTGTTCAAGGGCTTCTCAGCTTCCTTTTCATAACAGTCAGCCGAATCATGGTTGAGGTGAGACGCAACACAAAAATGGCTCACATTCAGGCCAGCGTCTGTTCTCTTCGAACAAAAGTAAGTGAATGGCTGGTTTAGCCAATTTCCCGCTTCGTGCCAACTCAATGCGCACAAGAAGCGAGTGCTTCTTGAGAAAAGATACTTTCTCGGGAAAACGTCATTCCCCGCCTAGAGTTTCTAGATCTCTCTGCACGGGAAGTTAGAGCGATACCCAGCATCACGGGTTACTCGAATTCCGGTGTTTCGAGACGATTCTAGATAATAAGTCCTCCATCGGCTTCCCTCAGTCTATTTTTAGCTGGGAAAGTCCCCGATGACGCGCCAAAATAGTGCGGGAACTTGACGACCCAAGACAGATAAACGCGTTTCGTCACAATAAGTTTGGTTGAGATATTTCTTATTTTGGTCAACAATTTTATTATTTTGGCTATCATTTTTCCTACTTTTGTATAAACTTGGTTGAGATATTTCTGTATTTGGCAAACATTTTGCCCATTTGGCTAACAAATGTTCCTACTTTTTATAAGTTTGGTCGAGATATTTCGTAACTCGGCCAATATTTTTCCCATTTGGTTAACACATTTTCCTACTGTTTATAAATTTGGACGACATATTTCTTTACTTGGCCACTATTTCGCCCATTTTGTTAACACATTTTCCTACTTTTTATAAGATTTTACGACATATTTATTTGTTTGGTTGAAATATGTCTTTACTTGGCCGATATTTTTTCACATTTGGTTAACAAAGTTTCCTATTTTTCATACGCTTGGATGAGGTATTTATAAGATTGGTCAGCCCTTTGATTGATTTGGTTAAACATTTTCCTATTTTTTTATAAGTCATATAGAAATATTTCTTAATTCGGCCACCCCCCCCCCCCTTCCCATATTTTTTTTATAAGTTTTGTCGAGATATATCTGTATTTGCCCAACATTTTCCCCTTTTGGTTAACAAATCTTCCTATTTTGGTTGACATATTTTTCTACCTATTATAAATTTGGTTGAGATAATTTGTAATTTGGCCAATATTTTTCCCCCTAATTTGACTAACTTTATTTCCTACTTCGTCGATATTTTTTCCCATTTGGCTAACACATTTTCCTACTTGGTATAAGTTTGGACGATGTATTTCTTTACTTGACCAATATTTTTAACATTTGGCTAACAAATTTTCTTATTTTTTTTTTATAAATTTGGAAGAGATATATCTTTACTTGGCTGATATTTTCCCCATTTGGCTAACAAATTGTCATACTTTATATAAGATTGAACGCAAAATTTCTTTAATTGGCCAATAGTTTTCAAATCTGGGTAACAAATTTTGCTATTTCGGTCGACATATTTATAAGTTTGGCTGAGATATTTCCTATTATGTAAACGTTTTAGTTGATTTGGCTTTCATTTTCCCTACTTTTTATATGCTTAAATGAGATATTTCTTATTTTGGCCAAGAGTTTTATTAGTTTGGCTAACAAAATTTTCCTACTTTTTATAAGTTTCGTCGCTATATTTCTGTATTTGACCAACATCTTTATTAACGTGGCTAACATATTTTCTTATTTGAATGTTGAAGTGATACATAGAATCTGTACTTTTATCTGGATGTGAAACGTAGAACAATGAGCAGACAAGAATTAATAAAAGTGTAAATTCTTTATCTGAGCCGCGGTAAAATCATTGGTCAGGCCAGCTCATGAAGTGTCATGTTACATGAGAAGCCTAAGGTTGAGCCGGGACCGCTTGTTGTGTTCTTGTGTAATATTGTACATCTGATAAAATGCGCCAAACACTCGTCAGTGTATGACCGCTAGCTTTTACGTACAGATACGTGTTCCCCCAGTCTGGTGTAGGCGCTTACATCTCTCTATGGCTACGAGAATGGCTTAGTCGGACCCTGTGCTGAAATGGTTATATTTGCGTATACTACATTCGAAACTCCCCTTTGTTGTATTGATGTCGTGATAGTAGTTTCATGTCTTTTGGTGGTACTCGTTGGCCCACACTAACGGGTATAGAAAGAGCGAGAAGGGATGCCATTTTATAGTTCGGGTGCGCTGTTGACGTGATAGTGGAATCGCCCCAATAAATGGCGGTCATCACAAGTAGGTTACCTTGATTCGACATACAACCATGTTTTCGTAGTACCCCTCGTAACCACGTGTCTCGGATGTACTCTTACACATTTGACCATCTTTGACCTGATGTACCCTTATGCATGTAACTGGCTGTATGAAGCTCCCCCACGTGGTCCATTAATCACGTGTTCCGGATGTATCCCCTATACATGTGACCATGTGACCGGTTGTACACCATCACACAGCACGAGGATGCGTTTTGTATCTCTAACACATCGCCATTGGTATGATGACGGTGTTTAGGTCCATCCACTACAGACAGTAATAACCGTCTTTATAATACACCTTGTGTCACATTTATTGAAAGACACAAGATCAAGTGGTTTGGCCATGTCATTCGAATGCAACACCATAAATTACTATAACTGGCCTTACATCAAAGATCATCTGCGACGAGACCAAGAGGATGTCCAATAAGAAAATGGATTGACGACATCAAAGACGTTGTACAATCAAACAGAATGACACTATCTAGTAATACCCATCGGGCGCTGAAGCGCAAATTATTCCTCCCCACGACGCTTGACGGCAGAAGTGGAAGATGATGATGATGATGATGATGATGATGATAACGATGTTGATGTCGATGATGATGATGATGATGATGATGATGATGATGATGATGATGATGATGATGATAATGATGATGATGATGATGATGATGATGAAGACGACGACGACGATACACATTTGGTCACGTTTCATTAAAAATATATCGGACAATCCCAAGGTTATCTGACGATCGGATTCCTAAATATGCATCTAATTTGTTGATGGTAGACATCCTAACCCGTGCCACCATAGTTACCTTTTCACTTTACACAGCACAAATAATATTTTTAGTATTACCAAGTATATACTATTACTTTTAATAATTAAAGTTTACCTTTTTAAATATACAAAACAGTAAGCAGTTACGTATTCTAACGCGTGAGATTGAAAATTAATCTCCTTAAGGCTTGTTGTGACGACATATAAGCACACATAAGAAATTCTTTCGGGTTCAGTTCCGGCTCCTGATATATGGATGCATACCCACGTGACATACTGCTTACTATGAGACACGCATTTCCCCCGCCAGCTAATTAACTGTGACCAGGCCATTAAGTTATTCTTCACGACTTATAGAAACACACAGTCATTAGGAGGATATATACTAACATCACTTCACTGTCACCCGTGGCCGAGTACAGTGAAAAACAACCATTCACATATACATATATACACAGACACCCATACATCCAGACACAGAGACACAAAGACATATAGACAGATAGCTAGACAATTAGCCAGATAGATAGACAGAAGGACAGAATCACACCGACAGTCGTGCACACATTTACATTCTAATTCAATAATCAGACAAGTACTGGTGTCACTCCAATGTCACACAAGATCTAAAACTGTGTGTGTGTGTGTGTGTGTGTGTGTGTGTGAGAGAGAGAGAGAGAGAGAGAGAGAAAGAGAGAGAGAGAGAGCCATACATAAAATACGAGTCATATTGACTGCCACGTCGATCACTGGGTCATCCACTCAGCCACGCCAACTGCTGGGTCATACACTCAGCCACGGCGAAAACTGTGTCATACCCTTAGCGACACTGTCCATCGAAAGCACTTATCTAGCATTTCCCCAACTCACCCACCCTTAATAACGATGACGCTAAACCACGCGCACTCATCATTGGCACCTTGCCATTTTGACAGACGATAGTTTGTGCTTCAAAAAGGGTTAATAACTACAACCAATGGGGGTAGCGAATGTGACTGATAAGGCCAATTCATGACGTAAAGGTTTGTCCAAGGTGGATGAATTTGAACACATGGTCATTTCCACCATAATGCACCATCTTACGTCTCACATGCACGGGTGTGTGACTTACCTGCAATCATTTTCTCCTTTCTCTTTATTCCATTTCTGATATTCGCCCTCCATGCAACACGTACAGCGACGACTTGCTCCCAGTGTGTATTATCAATGCCTGTATCAATCATGTCCCGCTTACACACATCTTTGTATCGTAGCAGAGGCCGACCCTGAGATCTCTTATCCATCTGTAATTCACCAAAAAGGATGTCCTTTGGTATTCTACCATAATTCATCATCCTAACATGTCCAACCCATCTAAGTCTACGAAGACTGAGCATGGAATAAACCGTCACACAAACTGATCGTTTAATACTTCAGTATTTGTGGTTTTGTCTTGCCACTTAATAATAAGTATTCTTCGCAGACACCGCATATGAAAGCTGTTTAACCGTTTATCGTGGTGTGAGTAAGTTTTCGTGGCTCCACTGCCATAAAGAAGAGTACTAAGGATTGTTCTTTTTCCTAACCTGTTCATTGTTGTTGCTGCCTTACCAAACCTGATGTTGATTTACTGATCTAGGGATAATTTGCTATTTATCTCTGATCATAGATATGCAGAATGGTCTACTATCTCCAGTTCGGCGTCGTCAATAAAGATTGATGATACCCCATGTGCACCTTGTGACATAATCTGTGTCTTCTTTTTGTTAGTTGTTAAACCAAATTCAGAACAAGCATAGGAGAATGCAGATCGCAGACGCAGTAATTCTTCCTCAGAGTGGGTCTTAACTGCGTCATCATATGCAAAAAGCAACTCTCTGATCAGTACCCTCCTAATTCTGGTCTAGGCCTTCAATCTCTGAGCATTATAAAGGCCACCATCTGAGCGTGAATGAATGTATATACCAACATCCCGATCACGAAAGGCATATTTCAGTAGAAGTGAAAAGTATATTCCAAAAAAAGGTTGGGAGCTAGTACTGAACGTTTCTTAACTCCACTCTTGATTTCAAACTCTTCTGAACTTGCACCATCAAACTTGATTATACCCGTCATGCCTGTGTGGAACGATTCCACAATGGGCAGACGAGTTGGTGGGCAGCCAGTCTTCTTTACTGCCTTAAACAGACCCTCACGACTGACACAATTAAATGCCTTTCTGAGGTCGATGAAGGCAATAAACAGTGGTTGATTCTGATCACGAAAATTTTCTTGCATTTGTCGCAATGAGAATATCATATCAATGGTAGACCGGTTCTGTCGGAAGCCACACTGTGATTCGGGGTAAGCTTGATCTCCTAGGACTTGAAGTCTGCGCAGAACAATTCTGGCAAATACTTTCCCAACAATACACAGAAGTGAGATATCCCATATAGTTGTTGCAGTAGCTCCGATCGCCCTTGTTCTTGTACAGTGTTATGTTGCTCAAATCTTTGAAATCCTGTAGGACTTGTCCTTCTCGCCAGCATAGCTCTATTAGATGGTGGATCTGTAGAGCGAGTGTGTCTTGCCCAATCCTGATAACCTCTATTGGAATCTCATCCTTACCTAGAGCCTTGCCAGATACAAGTTTATTTATAGCACACTTAACTTCTGTTATGGTGGGAAGTGTGTCCAGGTAGTCAAGAGATGGCAGGGCCTCTATGGCGTTGAGGGCATCATCCGCTAGTTTCGTCTCACTTAAGTAAAGCTCCAAATAGTGCTCTACCCATCTATCCATCTGCTGTTTCCTATCAGTGATGATTTCTCTAGTCAAGGTTTTCAATGGTGCACTTTTTTTGCTCATTGAACCACAAGCTTTCTGTATACCTTCATACATGCTTCTGATGTTTTATAAAGAGTTTCCTTAAGTTTACCCCACTTTGCAATTACTGTACAATTTTCTGATGTGTCAGTTGCTGTTGGAAATCAAAGCACTTATCAGTATCGTGGGTGTTAATAATATTAATCCTTGAGCTAGATTTGTGTTTAGCTGTGTAGATTCTCTTTGGTCTCAGTCTAACCCTTGCAACAACCAAAGAATGATCCATATCACAGTCAGCACTGTGATAACTTCATTTTAATGAAGTTTGGTTCAGATGTTGTCTCCGTGTGATGATGAAGTCCAGCTGAAGCCAATGGCCGGATCTTGGATGTTTCCATATGACATTATGTAGTTGTTTTGTTTAAAAAAGAAAAAAGAGTTTGTAATACATAGGTCATTTCTGATGCAGTAGCCTTTGCCCATTTACATTCATGCGACCGATATTGTATTTTTAAAGGCCATGAACTCAGTCCTTGCCCACACGAGCATTGAAATCACCGAGCATATAAATGTTGTCGGATTTTGGAATTGCCTTGATCACAGAGTCTAACTCCTCATAAAACGAATCCTTCATATCATGAGGGAAAGTGAGAGTCGGTGCATATGCAATGATAATGGTGGCAAAACCACAAGAACAGGGATAATAGTCTTTCATTACCTCCAGCTGCAAATTCAATTATTCGTAGTAGCGAATTCTTCAGTGTAAAGCCCACACCATGTTGCCATTTTCCTGCCTGCTCTCTGTCCTTAAAATAGGTGTAATTGTTTTCCCTGAGTGACCTTTTCCTCAGCGAGGCGAGTCTTCTGCAGGCCAACAATATCAATGTTAAGACGATTGAGTTCAGCATCAATCACAGCCGTTTTTCTCACATCGTCAGCATTCGTCAGGTCAGTGGAAAATCCTGGACACATGGTTCTCATGTTCCAGGTTGCAAGCCGTAACATGAGGTTTCTATTTTCTTTAGTAATACCTAATGCATTGGTTTTACAGCCTGCGACTCAGATGTTGTCCTAGCCCCATGCACCCACTGAAGCAGGCAGGCTGTGGCGGATCAGCACCCAATTGGCCGGGGGCTGCCCAGCTTGAGGCAGGCGGTAGCTGATCAGTGACCTGTAGGTATCTCCCACCGTCAGAGGCAACCCAAGGTGCCAAATATCTACGCCAAATGACAATCAATTATAACCCGTAAATGCAATCTCCCGCTTTGATTCCGAGATCGGTTAAGACCAGGGATGGGGTTATTGCCTCTCCATAGCACAAAGCCTGGGCTAAAATATAGAGATCATGAGTTGCCCATGCAGCATTATCCCTCTCTCGGCCTGCCTAGTTTACTCCAGAGGAATTGTAACACCAATACATCTGGAACAAGACACGCTGCAGAAGCTGCCGGATCAAGAAAGCAATGCTCTAACTGTCCACTGGTAGGAGTTTCGATCCTAGACTAGTTGCCAACCAAGGCTTAGGGTCTGGTCTGCCCTGAAATGACATTTTGTCTTTAGGTTGCATTTCCTCGCAACTGGATAAGGCTTGTACGTCCCCATTGCGCTCTTCCGCCCGAAGCCGTTGGCACAATGTGGGGTGTCCGATGTGGTAAGCGCCTCCCAACGTTCGGCGCTAACAGAAAGCAGGTAGTACAGTCTGCTGTCATTACGGTAGCTCAGACATATCTGACTAAGACCTGACACAGAAACCATACCCATTACAACCAGTGAATACAGACCATCTTTACTATTTAAGGTTTTCATTTGTAACCTGTATGATGCTAGTGTTTATGTCGCCTTGCCTTCACTCACCCACCCCTTAACAACGATGACATTAAGCCATACCCAATACAACCAATAATACAGACCGTCTTTACTTTTTAAGGTTTTCATTTATAACCCTATGATGATAGTGTTTACACTCCGTCCACTAAAAACCACTTATAATCGCTACCCACCCATTAACAACGAATTTCACTAAGTCTTACCCACTATAAGCAATAATACTGGCCATTTTTACTTTTTAATGTTTTCATTTGTAACCCTATGACGACAGTGTTTAAGCTACTACGACCATCTACGGATCACTAATAAACGCTACCCACCGCTTAACAACGCATTTCACTGAGCCATACCCACTACAGCCAATAATACCGAGCATCTTTACTTTTTGAAGATTTTCATTTAACGATCTGAATCCTGTAATATGATAGTGTTTAAACCACTACGACCCTCTACTGATCATATAACCGCCATATTAACCTTTTTATTATTACGGTTTTCATATGACACTCATCGCGTTTCGAGGGCTCGAACCTCCTCGGCCTACCCCATGCGCCGGCAACCCTACGCTGCCACCATTTACCCCAACCTCACGTCGGCCTACCTGCGATGCATAAAGTATCGGATGGATACACTCTGTGGGCAGCAGTCTTATAGCTGATGATTTGACTTCATTCACAAACATTTTAACGGGGGCCTCCACTTATTAAAGACCACAACTTATGAATTGGAGTCATAGTTGCCATTCTAGATATTTTATATCCAGATCTAGAGGTTTTTGCCGGCATCTGGATACCGTTTTCTGACGTTTGGATGCTGGATGTAATTCTAGATACTTTTCATTTGGAGTCGGATATTTTGAATACTTTCTAGATTTTACTTTTCTTTCGGTGTCATTTACCCATTTTATGTTTGGTCTGGACGCGCGTAAATTATGGTAACTGCCATTATTTAAACTTTGAACTGACTTGGGTCAACGCTCAACAATCTGGCAACCCCCTGGTAATGAGTAAAACGGCGCATAAATTATAATAACATTATTTGAACTGTGAACACACTATGCTGCGACTTACTGCTGTAATGCCGACATTGTGATTCTTTTCACGTGAATTTGGCTGCAACTGGTACAGATAATGCCTCGATAATGGTTCATATCAACCATAGCGTTTATATAAAATTTAAGGAAGATATCCCATCTGTAATCCTCATAAAATGTGCGTGTCATTCCTTGCAGCTAGCATTATCACATGCCTCATCAGAATGTTTACTAAGGAATTTGCAATTCCTTATTGCTGAAACACATAACTGGTTCTCCAAATCATCTGTCAGACAACAGCAATAACAATTTATATAAAGCATTAAATGATAGTTCCCCACCACTGAAAATTCTGTCATATTGCAAAACTAGATGGTTATCAATTCAACCAGCTGTTGAAGTAACTGTGAACCAATGGTTGGAGTTGAAGACGCACTTCGAAATAACAAGACAAAGTGAAAAATGCTACACAGCTGAAATACTATATGGAATGTATAGTGATGAAAAAAATTTGGCATTCCTTCTCTTTTTATAACCCATTTTAAGTGAAGTGCAAAAAGTTAATAAACTATTTTGAATCTCAAAATGTTGATAAAGTTAAATTACACGACGACCTCATTTTGCTATTTCACTCAATTGGTAAAAGACTTATATTGCCAACTTGTAAAGCTGACTTGTTCACTTGCACTATAGAGAGCTATTTGGCTCCTAAGCCATACCTAGGATACCAAATCGAATTAAAAACTGATGGTTTAAAAACAAAAGGACTGTTAACAGAAAATGAAGAGAACAACTTAAGAAAGCGCTGTCAAGATTTTCTTGTCTCATTATTCAATCAACTGAAGCAGAGACTTCTTGAAAATTTAGATGTATTGAAAAATATTTCACTTTTCTATTAACAACATATCTCAGCCAGGAAAGGACATATCTAAATGTTGTCAAGTTATTAAAGTTTTAAGGGCTACTGATTATAGTGTGGCGGAAGCAGAATATTAGTTTTTTATTTTTATTTTGTGCATATCCCTTACAGGACGTTGCAGTCAACATCAGCATTTTTCAGCTGCTGTTGATGTGCTAGGCAAGATTACGCTCATTAGTTTGCCATTGCTTTCTGAGCGACCGGTTCACATACCCCTTAAATTACCAGCGCGGCTCGAACCACTGCCGGTTCGGGTGCAGCTGCGTTACTGACGAGAATATACGGGATTACGGCGACAGCCGTAAACTCTTCGCCAGGAAGACCGGCAGTCACATCAATACATGTGTAATTTCTTACTTTCTCAATCTGGATATTTTTCCTAGATACTTTCCAACGAAATCTAGATATTTATGGATGTTGTTTGGGCCATTTCTAGATACTTTTGGTCACAAAAAAGTGGCAACCCTGATTGGAGTGGACAGATCTCTTCCTCGTCACTCTTGCCCGACAGAGACATGTCACCGTACTTCACACAAGGTAGGACATAACAGGCTGAACAAACACCTCTTGACCTACACCGTTTTCACCAGTTAGCACGTGGGTACTGAACATGCATTGTAGGACTTCCTCTCTACGGTGAGGGCTAAGTAATCAAACTACTGAACATGGTCTGCAGGATTGCCCCGTTACAGTGAGTTAAGAACGATATACTGGCCATAGAATCGACCAACACCAGACTGTGAGCTGTATGGGTCTAACAGGGAACATAAAAATCAGCCTATATCATCACAGGAACTCGCCAGACGGTGTACTCATCAAAGACAGCGATCGCTGGAAGAAGAACATAATTCAGATCAAATGCTTGAGATTATGCAAAAGAAAATCAAAGCGCATAAAGCATATCATCTCCTCCTGCCCCTTTGAAGACAATCTTCACTGTAGAGTTGATAAGATAACATGACACCAAAAATCAGGTTATATTACACATTAACTTTGTAACATCAATCCTCACCTAAATATATCACAAGCGAAATATATTAAATATAAGCAAACATAAGAGAAAACACGTTGAAAAAAAGTATGTCTCATTACCAGTTGTGCGGGCCTAGGAAAATCACGCACAGCCAGCAGACATTTACAAACTGGCGGGCTTGTAGGCGAACGACGAGACGGCGCCAAAATGTGACAAGGGGTAAGACTATCAGGCGTAGCCAGGGACTTCTGTCCCTTAATAGGCGGAAATGAAATGTCGGTCCTGTTTGTTTGAGCTCAGTGTTATTATAAAAGTAGCCTCTATCTTATTCTGCGGTAAATATACTCCGATGTTTGAGCCTTTTGTCATGATTTCGAAATTAGTGTACTCACATTTCTGTATCCTATGTTCATTTTTGTCGTTTGTTAGGTGATACTTTCTTTATTACGTCACTTTACTTCTGTTTTCCACAAAACCGTTGTTTCTCCTCGCCGTAAAAGGAGCCACGAGTCAGTATATGTTGTCTCACCATTATATTGGGGATCAGAAGTGGGTAGTCCAGAGGTTATTATATCGTATTATATCGGCTTCGTGCATCAAGGGACCAAGGTTCAAATCCCCAGTATGGTAGGTCACGCACGGTGATTAGGATCTCCACACCTTCCAGCTGAATCATTTGTTGGATGTCTTCTATTGGCAAATCATGTTTGTTTGTATCTTTACAAGGGACAGGTCGTTAATGCTGTTCATATAGGTCAGATGTACTCACGTATGTCTACTTCTTCTACCTCTTCTGCTGTTTAAATCCTCCCCATTCCTCTTCTCTCTCTCCCTTCCCTCGCCTGCCATTGAGCATATGACATTAATCAACTCACTTGAAGCCTCATTATTTTTCACAATCTCATGCACCTACCTAGGTGTCCTCCCCATATGATTAATGTCTTGCTGTACTTCTCTTCTCCCTCTATGATATTGTCCTGTTGGATCCAGGGAAATAAACGTTCTAGTTCTACTACAAGCATGCTTTCTCAATGTTTCTAGTTCTACTACTAGCATGCTTTCTCAATGTTTCTAGTTCTACTACTAGCACACTTTCTCAATGTTTCTAGTTCTACTACTAGCATGCTTTCTCAATGTTTCTAGTTCTGCTACTAGCATGCTTTCTCAATGTTTCTAGTTCTACTACTAGCATACTGTCTCAATGTTTCTAGTTCTACTACTAGCATGCTTTCTCAATGTTTCTAGTTCTATTACAAGCATGCTTTCTCAATGTTTCTAGTTCTGCTACTAGCACACTTTCTCAATGTTTCTAGTTCTACTACTAGCATGCTTTCTCAATGTTTCTAGTTCTGCTACTAGCATGCTTTCTCAATGTTTCTAGTTCTATTACAAGCATGCTTTCTCAATGTTTCTAGTTCTGCTACAAGCATGCTTTCTCAATGTTTCTAGTTCTACTACTAGCATGCTTTCTCAATGTTTCTAGTTCTACTACTAGCATGCTTTCTCAATGTTTCTAGTTTTACTACTAGCATGCTTTCTCAATGTTTCTAGTTCTACTACTAGCATGCTTTCTCAATGTTTCTAGTTCTACCACAAGCATGCTTTCTCAATGTTTCTAGTTCTGCTACTAGCATGCTTTCTCAATGTTTCTAGTTCTGCTACAAGCATGCTTTTTCAATGTTTCTAGTTCTGCTACTAGCATGCTTTCTCAATGTTTCTAGTTCTACTACAAGCATGCTTTCTCAATGTTTCTAGTTTTTGCTACTAGCATGCTTTCTCAATGTTTCTAGTTCTACTACAAGCATGCTTTCTCAATGTTTCTAGTTCTACTACTAGCATGCTTTCTCAATGTTTCTAGTTCTACTACTAGCATGCTTTCTCAATGTTTCTAGTTCTACTACAAGCATGCTTTTTCAATGTTTCTAGTTCTGCTACTAGCATGCTTTCTCAATGTTTCTAGTTCTATTACAAGCATGCTTTCTCAATGTTTCTAGTTTTTGCTACTAGCATGCTGTCTCAATGTTTCTAGTTCTACTACAAGCATGCTTTCTCAATGTTTCTAGTTCTATTACTAGCATTCTTTCTCAATGTTTCTAGTTCTACTACTAGCACACTTTCTCAATGTTTCTAGTTCTACTACTAGCATACTTTCTCAATGTTTCTAGTTCTACTACTAGCATACTTTCTCAATGTTTCTAGTTCTACTACTAGCATGCTTTCTCAATGTTTCTAGTTCTACTACTAGCATGCTTTCTCAATGTTTCTAGTTCTACTACTAGCATGCTTTCTCAATGTTCCTAGTTCTACTACTGTCATGGTTTCTCAATGTTTCTAGTTCTATTACAAGCATGCTTTCTCAATGTTTCTAGTTCTGCTACTAGCATGCTTTCTCAATGTTTCTAGTTCTACTACTGGCATGCTTTCTCAATGTTTCTAGTAGTCTGGCACGGGAGCTACCATGATCAGTATCGACCTTTTGACTAAAATTAAAGTGTAGATTTTTCTGCAATTGATTTGGCCAGGGTGCAGAGGGGGTTATCCAAACTGCAAACTCTAAACCCTAAATCACTGTCCACTAACACTTGAAGACAGGCCTTGATGCATCACACATGGCCAAAAGGCACACAGTGGGACTAAGATGATTTTTAAAAATTCTACGTATACTGCTAACATAATTTCTCAATGTGTGTCCTACCCAACACCAACGTTTTCTTTCTCAGCTTTTGATTCGCTGGAATGAGATTAGTTCCCTCTACAAGCTCGGTGATTGTTATTTGGTATTAGCACTGCCCTGCCAGGCACCAGTTAGAGGTGAGTGGATCGCTAAAGCACATAATGCAGAACGATATACAGCCACAGCGAAGACTCGGCCACAGAACAAAGCGATGAAGCTGTTAATAAGAGCGTCTCTAAGTAATGGGGAATGCCACTACATCAATCTCACGTTTACCCCTTAACACAGTGATCGTCGCTAGATCTAGACAGAAGCACGACCACGCTAACTGACCAGCATTCATAGTGAAAAACAATTCAGTTGTGCCATTTGGAAGGAAGATGCTCGCAGCACACAGCAAACATCTTCAAATAATAGTCTACATAGGAACTTAGCCGACAACTCGTTTACCAAGTTCCGTGCCAAGAGGTTGACCCCAGCTTCATGCCAACAATCAGCTGAAGGAATACGAACATCCTCACTTAAATACAGCTGTACTTCGGAAGACACGTAACTATAAAACGCTAGCGGCTTAATGCTAGTACAGAATCGAAAAAAAAGGAACTATCACTATTCCATATAGCACATAGTACGGTCAACATAACCCATTAGCCGTCTGCGTCAGTGGATGTGGCAGAAGGGGCAACCATCAAAGCCTTGAGATGTGTAGGCAGAAACCAGCGCCTTGTACTAGAGACCATCATGAAACCACTGGCGTGTCAAGGTCACAGGCCAAACCATCCTGGGATGTTACGAGCCAGTATCAACATGACACCACTGGTGTCTCAGAGGACACATGCCAAACCATCCTGGGATGTCACGAGCCAGTATCAACATGACACCACTGGTGTCTCAGAGGACACATGCCAAACCATCCTGGGATGTTACGAGCCAGTATCAACATGACACCACTGGTGTCTCAGAGGACACATGCCAAACCATCCTGGGATGTCACGAGCATGTCTTTCGCAGAAAGTTGCGATCTGCTCCAACCCCAGGTTGATTTACTATGCGATTTTACGTTGAGAAGTTTGCCATTGATTTCTGAACTAGAAGTCAACATTTCAGTCCAACTGACCTGTGTAGGGAATGATCCCATTACCCCTCCGCCAGCGCACCGGAAGTTTAAACGTGAACACTTTTATCTATTCTGCCACGTTGACCAGTATAAACAAAATTGTTGCATATCCTTTACAAGACGTAGCAGTCAACACCAAAATGTTTTGGCTGTTCGTGATTCCTTGACAAGTTTACGTTCAGTAGTTTTCCATTGCTTTCTAAACGGCCGGCTCCCATACCATTTCATAAAAAAAAAAAACACAAAGCGGTTTGCTGCCAAATCGCCCACAGCTGTGTTTCTAGAGCAGGTATGTGGGATTACGAACTGCGCCCGTAACGCCCACGCCACGGAATAAAGGAGATCTGAATACTGGACTGCCCTGACTACTGAGAAGATAGGACATCAGCGCAACCTACAATAGCATGTGTACAATAATCTCCACAACTGTCTACACCTACAATAGCATGTGTACAAGTACACTCCACAACTGTCTACACGTACACTCCACCGGTGACACGCAGGAGATCTCATCTGTATTAGACCTCAGACCCAAGTAGCCAGACAGGAGCCAGGGTGAAGGATGCCCTATCACTCTAAGCCAGACTGACTACCTAGTGGGGACACCACAAGTTCAGTTCTCATTAAGAAAAACAAGTGAGAGACATGGAAAGAAACCCGCATTGAAATAACTATAAACTGAGAAGGGTATGAAGCTTGGCGATATTTGCACGATCTCGAAGGCAACCCCTAGAGAAAGCTGGGGCTGGCATTGAACCAACATCTTACAAGAAGGGATGTCAACATTTTACCAATGTTAATTAAACAAAGCAGAGAAAGAAAACAAAAATAACTAAATGACAAGCTGTTAAAGCCAACTATAACACAGGTGGCACAAGTATAGCAGCTTCTGATGACTCTTTCAGAATATAAGAACTCAAAGTAGCAAACCAAACATTGATGAGCAACGAGGTACCAGACCAGATACAAATAAGATGATTGGTAAACTAGGGACAAAGGCAAAACAGATCGATTGATGGCCAAGAAACAAATCATGTGCTACCTCGATTATTTGATCACATAAAGTCAACATAACTTATAAAGTCTGCATCATTACTTCTCACCTTGTACTTTTGATAAGAACAAGATATATCATTAGACACACTGTTCTATGGCCAACTAACATTTATAGCTATTGTGTTTCAATAGGTAAATTAAACTTTGTTTCTTCCTAACTTCTGTCTAAGACTCTTCGGGAAATCTTTACATTTTTCACATCTCTCTTGTATTTTATGACAGTGCACACTGGGCAACATTTTTGGGGAAACATTCTTCCGGTGATATTTCACCAAGAGCTTGTCATTTCAGAAATATCACGAGCAGACGGGCCAGCGTATGTGGGTTAAGTCATTCCAGCATGAACAACTGGGAAATTAGCAAACGTTTCTGTGACTTTCACTGGGAAAGTTCACAACTGGCACGTCCTTCCTTTTCAACATGTCACAGCAACAGTTCACTGACACCAGGATATCAAGAGAATTGTCACGTTCATGTCTGACAGTGGAATTAAATACTTCATGACTACAACTGTCAGAGTTTGAGAAATACCAGCCCAGCTTTTGCTGACAAGCCTGAGCACGCCCAGTTTCTGTACACTTATTTCATGGTGGCTTTCTATGTTCCAGATGTAGCAGACGACGGGTGGGTTAGATCATGTCCACCTGTCGGGAGGTGGCAGATAATGTCAGACACTGCAGGCATCACGTGTAATATACAATATGGCGGCATTGTACCGGAGAGAGACGTCGACGGCAGGCGAGCAAGGGGTGGGCACAGATGCCAACGGGAAGATAACATCAAGTTTGGATGTCTGTGAGCATTGCCACCAGAGCCATAGACATAACATAATGGTGATCCACTGGAAGTAGTAGTCATTGTTGAGACGGCACTTGATTGATTGATTAAATTGTTTTACTTAATGCAGTAGTCAAATTGTACCAATTAAAACGGTCTCTCGAGTAGATCTCTCTCTCTCTCTCTCTCTCTCTCTCTCTCTCTCTCTCTCTCTCTCTCTCTCTCTCTCTCTCTCTCTCTCTCAAGCGCGTGCGCAAGTTTGCGCGAACACACACGCAGTTATGAACTGTTGCGGATATGGAAGAATGTAATGCATATATTGTGTAACTAGACAATGCCAGTTGTAACGAAAGAAAACTGGTGTTGAGAATATTATATGATAGAGCCTGCAACAATACTGTCTCAGGGCTGCAACAATACTGTCTCACGGCTGCAACAATACTGTCTCAGGGCTGCATCACTATGCCGGACATTTGGTCAGTTTTGATCAATAACAAATCTACCTTGTTACAGATATTCAAGTCATGCCACACTGTCTTATCTTCTTATATTTCATGTCGTGTGGGTTTGGTGATGTAGTATGTCTCCGTGTGCTGTCAATAATCTCTACTATTGATGTTTATCCATGCCATCTTGTCAGACTGTATAGTATCTTCTCTCTTGGTCTCACTCTGCCTCCTCTACCCTCGACGTTCTCGTCGTGACGACATACTCCTGTTTTCCTCTGTCATGGCATTTGCGAAGCATGTGGACTGTCTTCTGATGCGAGTAGCCAGTTCTCTGTGTGAGTGAACTTCTGTCCAGGTATCTTCATGACTCTGTCTATCAGTCCACCGTGTTCTCATCATTCTTCTTAATAAACAATAAAAAAACACACACACACACACACACACACACCCACCCACCCACACACACACACACACACACACACACACACACACACAATCCACAGTTTCCACATAACTCATCACTTGTCTACTAATTGTCCATGATTCTCTTCGTACATTAGGATTGGCTCAATATGGCTCTTGAGGACTCTTTTCCTCACTGCTATTAACAAAGTCATAGAACAAGTCAATATATACCGGGCAAGCTGAAAGAAATAAAACAAAAAACAATAAGAGAAATGATACTTTAGTCACATCAAACGACATAGACATTATAAAAGGGAAGGGCTGAAGGCAAAAGCGTGTGTTGGCCTTAACGACAAACATGGACAGACAACGCGAATATATGACCAGGATACAGCCTGACACAATGAGCAACTATCAGCCAAGACTGAAACTGAGTGTGTTGGCCTTAACGACATACAATACATGGACAAATAACGTGAATCTATGACCAGGATACAACCTGATACAAAGAACAACTATTACACAAGGCTGAAAATGCTGGAGATTCATTATCGCCAATCTTCACTGCGGAGATCACAACTGATAATGACGATGATGATGGTTAATTATTGAATCACACGTTGACGTTTGCGATGAGATGTGGCACGTGGTCACTATCTATTCCCACGGGATTTCGATTGGAGTCTGTTGACAAAACATGTCTAAAACCCGAGGGGAAACCAGCATGCCTGGAATAATCCCTGCCTGAGTGCGCGTGCATCATGACCTGGTGACATTGTACTGTGCCTGTTCCCAGATGTGCAGTTCCTGTACCGGTCGTACATTGCCTGTTCCTAGATGTGCAGTTCCTGTACCGGTCGTACATTGCCTGTTCCTAGATGTGCAGTTCCTGTACCGGTCGTACATTGCCTGTTCCTAGATGTGCAGTTCCTGTACCGGTCGTACATTGCCTGTTCCCAGATGTGCAGTTCTTGTACCGGTCGTACATTGCCTGTTTCCAGATGTGCAGTTCTTGTACCGGTCGTACACTGCCTGTTTCCAGATGTGCAGTTCCTGTACCGGTCGTACATTGCCTGTTTCCAGATGTGTAGTTCCAGTACCGGTCATACATTGCCTGTTCCCAGATGTGTAGTTCCAGTACCGGTCGTACATTGCCTGTTCCCAGATGTGTAGTTCCAGTACCGGTCGTACATTGCCTGTTCCCAGATGTGTAGTTCCAGTACCGGTCGTACACTGCCTGTTCCCAGATGTGTAGTTCCAGTACCGGTCGTACATTGCCTGTTCCTAGATGTGTAGTTCCAGTACCGGTCGTACATTGCCTGTTCCTAGATGTGCAGTTCCTGTACCGGTCGTACATTGCCTGTTCCCAGATGTGTAGTTCCAGTACCGGTCGTACATTGCCTGTTCCCAGATGTGTAGTTCCAGTACCGGTCGTACATTGCCTGTTCCTAGATGTGTAGTTCCTGTGTCGGTCGTACACTGCCTGTTCCCAGATGTGCAGTTCTTGTACCGGTCGTACATTGCCTGTTCCCAGATGTGTAGTTCCAGTACCGGTCGTACATTGCCTGTTCCCAGATGTGTAGTTCCAGTACCGGTCGTACATTGCCTGTTCCTAGATATGTAGTTCCTGTATCGGTCGTACACTGCCTGTTCCCAGATGTGCAGTTCTTGTACCGGTCGTACATTGCCTGTTCCTAGATGTGCAGTTCCTGTACCGGTCGTACATTGCCTGTTCCCAGATGTGTAGTTCTTGTACCGGTCGTACATTGCCTGTTTCCAGATGTGCAGTTCTTGTACCGGTCGTACACTGCCTGTTTCCAGATGTGCAGTTCCTGTACCGGTCGTACATTGCCTGTTTCCAGATGTGTAGTTCCAGTACCGGTCGTACATTGCCTGTTCCCAGATGTGTAGTTCCAGTACCGGTCGTACATTGCCTGTTCCCAGATGTGTAGTTCCAGTACCGGTCGTACATTGCCTGTTCCCAGATGTGTAGTTCCAGTACCGGTCGTACACTGCCTGTTCCCAGATGTGTAGTTCCAGTACCGGTCGTACATTGCCTGTTCCTAGATGTGTAGTTCCAGTACCGGTCGTACATTGCCTGTTCCTAGATGTGCATTTCCTGTACCGGTCGTACATTGCCTGTTCCCAGATGTGTAGTTCCAGTACCGGTCGTACATTGCCTGTTCCCAGATGTGTAGTTCCAGTACCGGTCGTACATTGCCTGTTCCTAGATGTGTAGTTCCTGTGTCGGTCGTACACTGCCTGTTCCCAGATGTGCAGTTCTTGTACCGGTCGTACATTGCCTGTTCCCAGATGTGTAGTTCCAGTACCGGTCGTACATTGCCTGTTCCCAGATGTGTAGTTCCAGTACCGGTCGTACATTGCCTGTTCCTAGATATGTAGTTCCTGTATCGGTCGTACACTGCCTGTTCCCAGATGTGCAGTTCTTGTACCGGTCGTACATTGCCTGTTCCTAAATGTGCAGTTCCTGTACCGGTCGTACACTGTCTGTTCCCAGATGTGCAGTTCCTGTACCAGCCTCACAGAGATTTGTGAAACACAGTACCCAAGGAGATGGCACACTGGTACCGAATCGGAGGGAAACCCTTGACACCACCTCATGCCTGTAGATGGGGGCCTTTGTCACAGTTCTGACATCCTGTATGGCAGTGTATCGGACTATTAGACTCGCCAACACTTCGTCTTGCTGGAGTTGGCGACCCACTAATGAATTAAGCGATCACTCCACAACTCCATCTCTCTCTCTCTCTCTCTCTCTCTCTCTCTCTCTCTCTCTCTCTCTCTCTCTCTCTCTGTATGTGTGGTGGGGAGGGGGGATATTTGGGAGGATTATTGGAAGTATGTGGGTGTTGGTGATTTGGGGGGTTTGGTAGGGAATGTGTATTTGGGTGGGTGAATGGGTGTGTAGGAGATTGTGTGGGTGGGGGGATGGGTGTGTAATGGGTGTGGGGGAAGAGTGTGTGTGTGTGTGGTGGGGAGGGGGGATATTTGGGAGGATTATTGGAAGTATGTGGGTGTTGGTGATTTGGGGGGTTTGGTAGGGAATGTGTATTTGGGTGGGTGAATGGGTGTGTAGGAGATTGTGTGGGTGGGGGGATGGGTGTG